>JAODAL010005635.1:0-141465 GCA_025379985.1 Phyllomedusa bahiana
ATTTTTCTTTTTGGGGACTCAGGGAAATAAAGGGGAGACCTCCCGATATAGACCCAGAAGCATAAACAACATCGTAGAAGGATAAGCGGTACTACATATACTGAATATGACAGTTGCTGCACCAGTTTTCTGGCATCAGTTAAAGGGGTTTTCTTGCTACAAAGATCATATGTGTAATAATGGGGCAGTAAAAATAAGCACTTTTGCAATTGGTTTGTATTACCTAAATCATTTAGTACAGCATCTATTAGCTAATTTTTGTGTGTCTAGCGATAAAGCTGAAGCCTGAGGTCGGGCCACGCCCCCTTATATATGATTGGCTGCCTGATATTTAGTTCAGCCCTGGTCGGAACATGCCCCCTGTGCTGTGATTGGCTGCCCTGTGCTCTCTGTGCTTACTCCCCTCTGAGCTGTGTGTAACAGGCTGCCTGTGCCTCTGCTCTAATTCTAATGTGCCTCTGCTCTGGGCAATTACTCAGTCTCTTTAGCTGCTAGATTCAGTCCTCCCACTAATATAACACACCCTTATATACTCTGCTCCCCCCTCCAGGGCCACCATCAAAAATTTCAGGGCCCCATGCAGCTGAAGCGTCTGGGTCCCCCCGCCAATCCCGCCCCCACCGAACCAACCCCTCTAAGCAACCCCCACCTCCCAACCCCAGGGGGAAAAAATACAATTGCATCATTGTTTTTGGATTTAGTTCTTATTTGATTTTACAGCGTACAGTTGTGCAGGTCAGTATGTATACAAGGGCCAGCAAATACCTCCACATGATCACCGTGTGTCACCACTATAATTTTACTGACCAAACCAGCATACCAAGACCAATATAGTCAAACAACAACAATATACAAGTACCAAATAATACCACAGCATCACCACATATCTCCACCATAAAGTGACTGAATAATACCACCATAATGTTACTGAATATAATTCACTGCAATTAGACCAATATTACCTCCATATAGTGACCACATAGTGGTAGATACAAGTGCACACAGTGGTTAAATTTAGTGATTCACAGTTGGCGTATTCTCTGATGAGCCATTCATTATCCCTTTTCTTCTCCATTTGGTCCAAACCGACATGACAAATTCTCCTGGTCAACACTCATTACAGATTTTGCAACACAAACACCTGAGACTCCTCACTTTATCATCTTCTTAACTATGCCCCCCAATGTACAAACTCCCCATCCACAGTGCCCCCTTGGTGCCCTAATATTTAGGGATATAGCCCACCTTCTCCCACAAGTAGTTAGTTGTATAGGGACCCCCGTCGGTAGGTAGTCAGGTAGTGGGCCCCCCATAGCCAGGTAAGTAGGTTGTGGGCCCCCCATAGGTAGGTAGTCAGATATCGGGCCCCCTGACGGTAGGTAGGTAGTGGGCCCCCCATAGCCAGGCAGGTAGGTAGTGGGCACCCCGTCGGTAAGTATCCAGGTAGGTAGTGGGCCCCCTTTTGGTAGGTAGATAGTGGGCCACACATAGGTTGTTAGGTAGATAGTGGGCCCCCCATAGGTAGGTAGATAATGGAACACCCGGAGCCAGGTAGGTAGGTAGATGGGCCCCTGTAGCCAGGTAGGTAGGTAGCAGGTCCCCCATAGCCAGGTAGGTAGGGAGCCCCCCCCACTGCAAGGTAGGTAGTTAACGCCCCCCCCCTATAGCCAGGTAGGTAAGTAGCAGGCCCCCTGTTGCCAGGTAGGTAGGAAGTTGGCCACCTGTAGGTAGGTTGGTAAGTAATGGACCCCTCTTGCCAGGTATGGGGCTATTGGGCCCCCATAAGTATATATCCAGATAGGTAATGGGCCCCCTGTAAGTATTTAGGTAGGTAGTGGGTACCATGCCGATAGGTAGGTAGATAGGGGGCCCCCCCATAGGCAGGTAGATATTGGGCCCCCTGTAGGTAGTTAGGTAGTGGGTCCCACATAGATAGGTAAGTAGATAGAGGCCCCCTTGTAGGTGGGTAGGTAGATATTGGACCCCCCATAGTCAGGTAGATATGTAGTGGGCCTCCTGTAGCCAGGTAGGTAGGTAGTTGGCCCCCCCATAGCCAGGTAGGTATGTAGTGGTCCACCGTACCAGGTAGTTAGGTAGCAGGCTCCTGTAGCCAGGTAGGTAGGTAGCGGGCCCCTATCGCCAGGTAGGTAGGTAACAGGACCCAAGTATGTAGGTAGCAGGGCGTGGATTCAATGATCTGTCATCCTGCCTGCAGACAGAGAGAGAGGAGGGTCCGGCTACTCTGACAGTGCCCATGAGAAGTTTAAAACTCCATGTGAATGTATTGAGCTTAGCTGTGATGAGCAGCACGGGTCCTCCCTCAGCAGTGCATGCCCCTGTTTTTAATAAACACAGCACTCTCAGGTTCGTGACTGCAGCATAATCAAACGGCTTTCCCCTGCTTTGTCGGGTGACCGGGACTCCCGATGATCCGACAGAGCCCAGGGAATGGCTGCACAATCAGGCCTGGGGACCTAGAGTAGCCCTAGGGCTGTCTGTGTAAGAGCCAGCAATGAGGGCAGACTGTGTGCTGCCCTGATTGCTGCCTGTGTAAAACTATATATGAATATGCTAATACATTACTAAGTGTAATTTAAAAATGTAAAACAGTTATCCCTTCATGGGATTTAAAAAAAAAGTAAAGAACATAAAAAAGTGTAGAAAAAATAAATAATAAAATTAAAATAAATATTTAATAAAAAATAATTGTGCATATATTACACACAAAAAAACTACACATATTAGGTATCCACACAACCGTAATAACCTGTAGAATTAATCTAACAAGTTATTAAGTGTGAAATGTGAATGATGTAAAAAAATGTAAAAAAAACAAAGAAAAATGGCAAAAAATGTAAAAAAAATCTGCAATAGTTCATAAGTGAACTTAAACCATTCCCCCAAAAAGTGCAACTTGTCCCTAATAAAACAAGGACTCATACAACTGCGTCATTGAAAAAATAAAAAAAAGTTATGCCTGTTGAAACGCAAGGAGGCAAAAACTAAAAAATGTGCTGGTCATTAAGTACTTTTCAGGTGTTCGGCTTAAGGGGTTAAAAGTACATTAAAAAAAAGCACAAAGGGCAACAAGTATTAATGAGGCTTCACCAGTTTTCTGATGTGCTTTGAGCCAAAAAAAAATGTTGCATCCCTGTTCTATAGTTGCATGAACAGTCGTATGTCCAAACTTGGTGCATTCTGCCTAGACAGTTTTGAATGTAACATTTTCCACTTGGGCATTTTTCATGCATCTGGGCCATTGTCTAGATGGGAGAGTAAATTGTTTTTTGAAATGTAGAAACTCCAGCAACAACTGGGTAATGTGGTAGAAAAATAGCAAAGTTTTATTGTAGACATCCAAAGGCAATTTAAAACAAAGACAGCATTGGACAAGGCAGGTGAAATACCATTGTTGCTGGAGTTTCAACATTTCAAGTTTCAAAGAGGAGATCTTTAGTGTTGAGCGATTATTATCGACAAAGTTGAAATTGGCACAGTTTTTATGTTGATCGAAATTTTTAGATCATGCGATAATTTAGGTTAAAATCTGTGCATCATCTATTAAGATCGCGCCTTTTTTCGGCGCTTCCTGTAATTTTGGCGGCCAGCAAATCAGATTACAGAATAGAGCAGGGTGAGATGTGTGTGCGACGTCATGACTGGGATGTGTATGGTTGCGATTGGCTGGAAAAATCACATGACCTAGTTTTACATAGAAAAGCCCTTCCTGTTCAGCCTCAGTGTCTCTCAGCGTCTCAGAGTGGAAGGACGTGCGCTCTGCTTGTGTCCAAACAGCTCAGCGAAATTAATCAATTTCTTCACAGAGAAAGCTCTGCTGTTAGCTGTGATCCTTACAACTTAGTTAGATCAGAGATTGGAAGATTTTATGTAGTTAGGTAGAGAATTTTAAAGGAGCATCTACCGCTGTAAAGTCACGGGGGGAAGCGGGGGGGGGGGGGGGCCCCCGGGCGAACACAGACAAGCTCTATAAAGAATACTGGATAAAGTTCACCAAGACTTAGTGTAGACATTGCACTGCAATAGCTTTATTATTAACAGTTTTCTATTGAAATATTTCCTGGATATTGGGCAGCCTGAACTTATATTAGGATACACATCTTTTCTAGTAACTGCAGGTCTCTTTGTTAGGTGCAAAACTCCACTTTAATTATCAGTATACATTTCAGATAGGTGTTCATTTTCAATTTTGCCCATTCCACCTTTGTTCATATATCCACCTTGCAGTTAAATTAGAATCCAGCAATTTTGTAGTCACCACAGGTGAATTGAAAGGTGCCAAAAATACCTTGTATTATCCGAATACATTACAGATACGTGTTTTTTGCACTTTTACCCAGTCCAGATTTGTTGATAGAGCCACCTTGCAGTTAAATTTGAATCCAGCAATTGTGTAGTTACCACAGGTGAATTGATAGGTGCCAAAAATACCTTTTATTATCCGAATACATTACAGATACGTGTTTTTTTGACTTTGGCGCACTACAGCTTTGTTCATTGAGGCACCTTGCACTTAAATGTGAATGCAGCAATTTTGTAGTCCCACAGGTGAATTGATTTGGTGCCAAAAATACCTTTTATTATCGAATACATTTCAGATACGTGTTTTTTTCACTTTGGCGCACGCCAGCTTTTTTGATAGATCTACTTTGCAGTTAAATTTGAATACAGCAATTTTTTAGTCACCACAGGTGAATTGATAGGTGCCAAAAATACCTTTTATTATCCGAATACATTTCAGATACGTGTTTTTTCACTTTGGCGCAGGCCAGCTTTGTTGATAGATCTACTTTGCAGTTAAATTTGAATACAGCAATTTTGTAGTCACCACAGGTGAATTGATAGGTGCCAAAAATACCATTTATTATCTGAATATATTTCAGATACGTGTTTTTTCACTTTGGCGCAGGCCAGCTTTGTGATAGATCTACTTTGCAGTTAAAATTTGAATACAGCAATTTTGTAGTCACCTACATGGTGAATTGATAGGTCGCCAAAAATACTTTATTATTGAATATATTTCAGATACGTGTTTTTTCACCTTTGGCGCAGGCCAGCTTTGCTGATAGATCTACTTTGAAGTATTATTTGAATCAGCAATTTTGTTTTGATTTGAGGGATTTGAGAATAGCTGTTGATTTGCCTGTTTTTAATAATGAGACTTTCCAAAACTATTCCATACCTTCTCAAAAACAAATTTTTATATTTCTGAAAACATGGAGCGAAATTCAGGTGGTAAGGAGCAAAGAGGGGGGGATGACATGGAGGTAGTGGTAAGAGAGAGAAGGTGCTTCCTTCCAGTGCTGGCGACAACTCGCATTGCCAGCAGGATCGTCAGTTGCAGGACCGTCACGGCTTTCCATCGCTTGGTCAGTGCACTGTGATGAATCTCAGTAACACGAACAGGCGTCTCAATTGTCTTCAGTGGTTAATGCAACATGCATCCCAGCAGTCTTACCTCGTCGTCCTCCCAGTCACGTGGGCACAAATGTTTCATCAGCATCACAGCTCCTTCCCAATGAAGCAGCAAAAATGTCAACTACGTTGTACCACACTGTGGATAATACATTTTCTGAAGACCTTCTTTGATGCCAGTAATGCGGGTTGGGAGTCAGAGGCATCCTTAAAAAGATGAAGGGCCAAAGAGGATGATTTTCTCTGCTTGGACGCGCCCAGTTTCTGATCCATCAGAGGTGGGAAGAAGGAAGCCGGTCAATCGGCATAAAATCACGGATGCGGTCGGCAACGCCTTGCAGTCCCTTTGCTTGTACCGCTGCTCCTGATGCTGAATGTCAGGTACGACGAAGTCACATGTGTTGATGGATGATGACGACGACATTGCAGATCCAACGTGGTCTTTTCAGCAGGAATTTGCTGCGAGCGACTCATCACTGGACGAGGAGGAAAGACGATGGGGTAGTGTCAGTTCGGTTCCGCCTCAAAAAGGGACGAGGGCGGTCGCAGGGAAGGTCGCCGTATTATACGCCAGCCACGGTCAGCGCAAAACCCTCTCCTCGCTTATTCGCTGTCAAAAAGGATCGGAGGACCTCTCAACGCATGGGCCTCTTTGAGCAGAGCTCTGATTCAACCAGCGATGTCTTATGCTGCTTGCCGTAAACGCATAAGTAGAGGCAAGAACATTGGTGGTTAACCACCACCAACATGTTTAGTCCTCATGCAGCAAATGCATGAAGTTGAAATGGAGGCAACACCTTGGCCCAAAAAAGGCAGACCGACGCCGGGCTCCAACCCCTGTACACCCTTGTCTCCGCATCCTCCTCCAGCCACCACCAAAGCGTTCCGACAGCCTGCCCATTTCTCTCAGAGTCATGATCAGGGATTCAGCTCCGCTTCAGCCAACACCGATTTCGCCCGAGTACCACCAGCACCACCAGAGACCCATCCTACCCCTTTCTCTTCCGCCAGTTTGACGACCGCATTTGCCGTCAGCAGGCCTGTCTAGCAGCCAGCATTCTGTCTTCACCTGGTTTGGGAGCAGAGAAGAAACACTTTTAACACCAAACCATCCCAAAGCAAAAAAGCTGAATGTCGGCATTGCTGGCTTTGGCCCTTGGAAATGTTAGCTTTTCCGTCATGGTGGACACAGGATGGGTTCCCGCCAAGTCATGGGCCCTAGCCTTGGCCCCCAATACCAGATGCGAGCAGGCATTTATTTGCCAGAAACAAGCTACGTCCCTGCCCTTGGCCAGGCCACGTCGTCAAATCTAAAATTACAATGAAGCAGGTTGTCTGAATCTGTGGGCCGGGAAAAGTCCATTGACACCGACACATGGTCTAGTAAGCATGGCAAGGCCGATATATCTTGTGAAGCTCACTGGGTGAGCCTGGTTGGATGTCTCTGGTGGGTGAATGTGGCTCTCAGGCTGGCGACACGCTCTTCAACCACCGCAGGGGATGGTTTGCAGGGGTTCTTTCCCCAAAGGATCCTCTGGGTAGGCATCACGGTGCCCAGAGAAACCAGGCCGTGTTGAAATTAATCTGTCTTAGGAGGACCGTCTCACACAGGTCAGGAGCTGTGGACGGCTCTCGCAACGAGGACCGAGCACTGGGCTGGGTGCCAAGAACCTTGTGCCAGGCAAGGTGGTGTGCGATAACGGGCGAAAATCTGCTGGTGCCCTCCCTTACGAATCGGGTAGGCTGGAGCAATCCCTTGCCTAGAACATGTCATGAAAACTTGTCCGTCAGAAATTTTAAAGAGCTACACGGGTCTGGACTGCCTGCTGAGAAGGCACCGAAGTCTAAGTTCGCTACTTCAGCCGTCGCACCCTGCTTCGTCCGCCTCGGCAGCTTTGCAGCGTCTGCTCATGCCTCCCCGTCAACCCGTCTCATTGTTGACGTTGGGGCAAACACGATGGAATTCCACCCTCACTTTGCTCCAGCGATTGTAGGCAGCAGCGCAATGCCATTATGCAGAACGATAGTAGACACAATGGCCTGACAAGCCAGCGGTGCGGAACCACCTAGGGTGTTGAGCCACGAGATGGAGGCAGGTGAAAAGCAGCTCTGCACCATCCTTTGCAGTTTTGAAGAGCACCAAAATTGGTCTGTCGACTGTGCGGACATTGCCCTTGTCAGTTGAGCATAGTGGTGATCTTAGTTTGGAACGTCGTTGGACATCTGATACAACAGGGTCCCGCAGGCGACGGAGGACGGTCGACGGGCACAGATGGGACATGGAGCCTTTCTCTCCGTCAAATCCCACAAGGCCGACAGTTTCAACAATTTCACGGTCTTCATTAGGACAGTGGTTCGGGGTCCAAGCTAGTGACAAGGTGGCACATCAGCTCTCAGGGTGCACGATCTCATTAAGTCAGGGCTGTGTGAAGCTGTTGCAGGAGGCAGCGGAGGAGGAGGAGAGTATTCCTAAGGACACCGACAGTTACGACGTCCTGCCTTGGAAAGAGGTTGGCAGCGAATTGGGCGGAGGAGGAAGTGAAGATGAGGAAGTATCAGTTTGCTTAGTGCCCCTCGACCCAGAGGCTTGGGAAATCAAGGCTCCCAATCTTCACATGAAATGTGCTTGGATGTCCATTTCCTCCAACATGATTCTCGCATTAAGGCCATCAAAATGAACAACAGTTACTGGGTGGCCACCCTCTTGATCCCCGGTACAAAACAAAACTCAGCACTTTCCTTCACCCACCCAAATAGAGATTAATATGCAGGAAAATGGTAGACCTTCGTGATTGAGAATCAACTGGAGACATCTAGTTGCAGTCTGCATTCACGTTCCCCAACAACATCCGTGATGTGACAAGCAGTAGAGTGCCAAGTAGCCGTAGCAGCAGCAGCAGACAGTCAAGGTGGCAGAAGCCTAATGGGTGACCTGCTGGCACTCTTTTACTTACCACCTCACCAACGATTGCAATGCAGTGCCACACATCCAACACATCAGAGACCAGCTTAAGATCATGGTGCACGACTATCTGCGCTCAACACCGAGTTTTTGTTTGGTTCCGGGACCCAATAGGCTTCTGGCTATCCAAAATGGAAAACGTATGGACCGAGCTCGCTTGCCAGCCATTGAGGTGTTGTCCTGCCCAAGCAAGCCAGCGTCATATCTGAGCGGACCTTCAGACAGACTGGAGGAGTCATTACAGACAAACGCATCGGCTTTCCACAGATAATGTGGAGCGTTTAACTTTCATCAAGATGAATAAGGGCATGGATCTGTGTTAGATGTTGTGGCCCATTTTGCAGAATAGTCACCGATTTGTTGCGGTCTACTTCAATTCTCTTCAATCAGAAATTGTCCTCTTGAAAAATGTTTTTAAAATGATCATTTCTTACTGCAATTTGTATTTCTTTTCCCAACAGTTCATTTTGTGGTTTGCTGGAGATGTAAAAGACACCAAAGGTTTCATGACAACACCGTATTCATTTACTCACTTTATCTTTAGGAAGTTTTTCGCAATTGTCAAAGGTTTTGAGGTCATGTTGCTGTGAGTACAGATTATAATTCATGGTCCTTTGGAAACGGAAATGTGGCCTTTTAAGTGGCATTTCTCCCTCACAATTTTTAATAGTGGCTGAGAAGTCATATATAATTTTTTGGGGTCATGGAAGCTGTGAGATACAGCAATAATCATGGTCCTTGAACAGAAATGTGGCTTTTAAGTGGCATCTCTCCTTACAATTTTAACAGTGGCTGAGAAAGTCATTTTTATAATTTATTGGGTCATGGCTGCTTTGAAGTTGCAGCAATACTACTGGTCCTAATATAAAAAAAATGTTGTTCTCATAACAGACATTTGTTTCTTCACAATTGTCCAAAAGTGGGCTCTGGGTCATGCTTTGATTTTTTGGGGGCATTTTGCATGGAAATGCAGCTAAACAACAGGTCCGATTATAAAAAAAAATTTGTTTTAACAGAATTTGTTCTACACAATTGTTCAAAGTGGCTCAAGGTGTGATGGTGCTGTCAGAAACAGTAATAGGTATGACACTGATAATGGACACATATTGCAAAATGATCTTGTTTTTGCAAGAACTTTAACATAGCTATTCAATCCCTGTATTAAGACAACCCATTTAATACAATTAAAAAAAAGAGAAACAAAGACTGGTGGTTTCCCACCCCTTTTTTAAAAAAAGTTTTTTTAGAATTAAAATCTAAAAAATTTGCTGTACAAAATAGCGGTAAAAAATTCCTTGAATTGTAAAAGGGGGAGATACGGGAAAAACTTGCCCAGATAAAGGTTATTCAGGGAATGGAGTATGGACAGGGACAGAGAAAAAACGAGCATTTCCTCCGCACGTTGGAAAAATGAGAAAATGAATGCCAAGAAAAAGGGCACTGGTGGAACAGGAGCGTTAACCACCATATTCCAAGTGAAGCTAAATTGGGTCCCACTATACGGAGGGGCAACGCTCCCCAGGAAAAGGGACAGTAATGCCAGTAAAACAAAATGTTTAAAATCCTTTTTCCGGCACTTTTTAAATCTGGGGCATGCGGTTTTGGGACTCTGCGTGGCCCGGGCGGGTAAAAGTAATATCCAGTGAAACAAAAAGGGTGGTTGAAAACTCCTTTTTCCGGCTTTTTTTAAATTTGGGGGGCCCATGGGGTTTTTGGGGGCTATGCTGTGGCCTAGGAAAGGTATAGTCCAGTCCATTGAAAAAAAATGTGGTTTAAAGACCCCTTTTTTTGGCATTTTTTAAATTTGATCATAAGGTTTGGGGCTCATGTGTCCCCAGGACGGTTTTGTCAATGCCCCATTTCAACTAAAATGGTGGTTGAAAGACCCCTTTTTTTCCGGACTTTTTAATCTGGGGGTCATGAGGTTTGGGGGTCATGCTGGTTCCAGGCGGGGTATTCAATGTCCAGTTCAAGTACAAAATGGTTTCAAATCATACTGCCTTCGGGGCACTTTTTAATTTGGGGCATGCGGTTTAAGGCTCTGTGTGGTGCAAGAAGGGATAGTGAAGGTCTGTGATTTTTTTTCTGGGGTTTTTTATAACCTAAGGTGTTTGCCTAAGAGTGCAGTATCCTTTGACTGTTGGGATGTTAATTCCCAGCTTCCCGCCCTGTTTGGGTGTAGAATAAAGGTTGTTGTCCCCCAAAACCCTTAATGGTCATCGTTCAAAAACTACCATGACTACGACTATTTTGTCGATGATGGGGCTATGACATCGCCCAATGCGATGGCCAACGTAATCGCTCAACACTAGAGATCTTGCTTGCAGACATTCGTACAATACAGGAACATTTTCACATATGGGTGAGCTATCAAACTATTCTATTTTGCAAAGATATACTGTTTTAACACCCCTCTACAAATTCATCATTGAGTAGTGCCTTTCAAGATGTGTACGCTGGGTCATACTATAGACACTAATGCAACCACATATGTACCATCAGAGATGCAATAGTTTGAACTGTGCTATGATAACAAACTGTATGGTCCCTCATGAGCTGCTGGATATGTTGTACATGTATTTTATAAAAAAAAAACAAATTTTGTTTTATCTAAGACAAAAAAATTCTAAAATTTTGTAGACAAGGTTTTCTTTGAAATTTTAAGTTTTAACTACATTTGTGAATTGCACAGCAGACTGTACTCACAGACAATGATTTCTGAAAAAAATATTCCTGAGCCCATGCACTGTTTTGCATGACGGAATCATGTCTGTTATTAATACAGTACACCCAGGGTCAATAGATCACAAGTGTCCAATATTGAATTTGTCTGTTGTGATCATGAATTTCTCCAGATTCTTTGAATGTTATGGTGATATCATGTACTGTAGATGGTGGGATATTTAAAGCTTTTGCAATTTTATATTTCATTTTTCTGAAAATGTTCTACAATTTTTAGATGCAGTTTTTCATTGATTGGTATATCTCTGACCACCTTTGCTTCTAAGAGATCCCGCCACGCTCTTATTATACACAGCCATGTGACTGAAAATTGACCTTTCAGCAGTTCATTCCACTTACTTTTCCTGTCTTTTGTTAACCTTGTCCCAACCTTTGCAAGTTGTATTGCTGCCGTCAGCTTCTAAATAACTTTATATTTTCAAATACAATGGAAGAATGTCTAACTTTCATTTTCTCTTTTGTTTTCTGTATTCTGTTGTGAACACGACTATCAAAGATTTCCAAATCACTGCATTCTTGTTTTCTTTACACTCTTCACAGTTTTCCAACACTTTTAAAATTGGAATTACATGTGTATTTTTTGTTTCTTTTTTTACGACAACTGAAAAAGGGATATTTGGAATGTTAAGGGCATGTCCCAAGGGTTTGTGGTCGGTTTTTCAGACGGTTTTGCAGACCGTCTGAATAACCGGCCGCAATCGAGCACAACGGGCTTCCATGGAAAACCCGTGCAGCAGTCCCCACTGCACGGGTTTTCCGCCGGAAGTTTTTCCCCCCTCGGGCAGCCAGTAAAACATTGTGCATGCACATTCTTTCGTCCGGTTTTCGGATGGAATATGTGCAAGTGAATGTGAAAGGGGACACTTTTCTCCGCTCATCACGGAGAAAAGCTGCCCCCCCTCCGCGGCCGTGTGCACCGCACACAAACCAAACAAATGATGGTCGGATAAACCGACCGGTATTTGTCCATTACCGTGTAAACGGGCCCTAATATTTGTTTTTTTATATTTTTTATAATGTTCAAGGGGACTTGAACATTCTATCACTTTATCCCCTGTACAATACACTAGGTTTCTGGAGTCTGGTCCCACTTTAGACTGAGACAACGGGCAGCGAATGCTTACTCCGTGTACCTGGATAAGTACTTCTTGAATTCTTGAATCCCCCATTTTGGATGAAATTTGTTTTATTCATGATGACCATGTTAGACACAAGCAAAATTGTCAGATAAATTCAATGGAGTGTGAAGTACACAGTCAAATCACATTATTGTCACGGGTCACGGTTCACGGCGCGGTCCCCTGCCATGGATCGCCAGGGTGTCATGCCTTCCTTTTACTTGCCTTTTCTGTTACTCCTGCTTCCTTGGGTCCTGTATGTGCACTGCGCCTCCTTGGGCGCGAGCGCGGCAGCTTCCTGTCCTTTATAGGTCCTCTGTCCTGTGCACCTTCCTCTTGACCTATGACCCCTGGCTATTAGAGGAAGTTCCTGTCGGTGCTTCACAGTCAGTCCATTGCATTGCAGTTTGTGTTAAGCCTCATGCTGAATGCTGTATCCATCTCTGAGCTCCTGCCAGCTTCTCAGGGTTGCTATCCTGGATTTAACTCCTGAGTTGCTGGTCCAGTTCCTGCTTTCCACCAGAGCTCCTGACCATCTTCCTGTCTGTCTCCTGTTGTCTCTTCCTGCTGTATCCTGCCGTGATCCCTGTCCAGTACCTGCTGTGTATCCTGCCATGTTATCTGTCCTGTTCCTGCCGTATCCTGATGTTGCGTATGTCTAGTTACCTGCTCTGTATCCTGCTGCACATGTTTCCTGCTGTTCCTGTCTACCACCGCTTCTGTGTCTGTGTTCCTGTCCTGCACCTTGGCTGTCACCGCAGGTAGCCACGTCAGGGGTAGCGACCTGGGGATCCCTGCAGCGAAGTCTGTCCTGCTTTGCGGCGGGCTCCGGTGAAGACCCGGGGCCCCTTAGACTCCGCTCTCTGGCATGGTCTCCATGTACCATCTCGCCTGCGGTGATCACAGTGGATCCACACCTACATATCAGCAATCGGCGCCTCAGCATATGTTTTTACCGCTGCATCGTTACAATTATTGTATGACCACCAGCTAAAAATTCCAGGCAGTTGCCGTTTGAAGCACAGATAGCAGCTAAATGGTGACTCAATAAGGCTGTGGTAGGTTGCCACAGGAATCTGGAGCCATACTGACCCCATGAACTGCTGGAGGGTGCATTGGGGAGAAACATCCCACAGTTCAAGTCTTGGAAACTAGGGAGGAAGTCTTAGTCATGCTTTTCCAACTAATGGTGGACATTTTTAGCCATGTGATATGTCGCAGTGTCTTGCTGGGTAGACAGTGGCAGGGTGTTTACTCTGTAATATTTCTCTCTTGACATCATCCATTCATTTCCTGTGAAAAATAAAGTTTTTTCTTGTAAACATAGGTGCATTGACCAACCATCTGCCTTGAAGATTCATATGCAGTAGGGCTCACTGAACTGTTTTAGACATGTCATCCTTTTGTCCCCTGGTTTGTTTTGACTATGAGCTGCTTTACTTATACATTTTGGTCTGCCCACATGTATCTACATAGCTAACGTTCACCTCTCACATCAATGGCACGTAGCGTCCACAGTTTCCACTGGGCTTATTTGCCGTTTGTCCACTCACCATATACTTTTACCACAGCAGCAAATTCTGATAAATCGCCCCTTTTAACCATGACCGCAACTATGGATGTGTGTGCAGGCAGCCTATCACACACCTTATAGACCCGTCAAACCAGCTAACAACAGGTGACTTTCTTCATAAGCTTCAACCCGCCAACATCAAAAGAACAAAGTGGTAATAATACTGTGACTTAGCTGTGTAGCTGAAAAATGAATTTATGAACCAGAAAGGTCACAGATATAATAACAAAGTAAAATATTATGAACTAATACTGATTACACCTCAGCAACTTGTGACAGATCTTTAAACACAAAACTATTAATAGATGCATAATATTATTTGATCATTTAAAAAAAATAAAAAAATCATGTTTTTGTATTATCTAATAACACCATTTCCAGTAAATCCAGTGCGCTGTAAATTTAAAATATATAGAATTTTTTTCAATATACTGTATAACATATAAACACATAAGGCTAAAACAACTGAAGACATTAGCTTACAGTGTAACAGACTGGCACACAAGGGAAGTAGCCTATTGCTGCACAGTCCAGAATGCCACCACTGTTCTCATAGTCTGCTCTGTTACATAGAAATAGGGCTTCTTGCCAATATATGCCTCACCCAAGGACAACTAAATCCATTGTTTAATGGTAGCCAGGGAGGCCAGTAAACCCTTATATGAACTCCAGGAATAATTAAAAGCGACTGTGAACTACAGGAAGAAGTAAGAGATAGGTAGATCTGCAAGGGCAGAAATGCAAGATCTATTAGATGAGATGGAGCCATTCAAAAAGAGGGCAGGATGATGTCTTTACTCAGGCAAAAAAAGAAACCACCTGAAGAGAAGGAAATGGAAGTGCTGTCTTGTCCTATTGAATGATTAGTAAACGAGAGCCACATGACGAGGGTGCCAAATACAAGATCTTTTGGATAGGGTGGTTGTGACAAGATAGACAAGCAGGCTATATAGACTTAGCAGATACTAGCTCTTTGAGGGAATCCAAAGCTAGCTCAAGGTCCAGGCATCCCTGAAAGAAGTACAACAAATAGTTCAAAGGGAGGAGATTGAGGATTATTATGGACAAGGTTAAGATTCCATGGAGGGGTAGGATATCTGAAGGCAAGTTAGAGGCAAGTGGATGTTGGAAAAAAATAGATACTTGCCCTTTTAAGGAACTCAAGGCTAATCCAAGGTCCAAGCTTCCCAGAAGGAGGATAAAAAAGGAGACTGAAGAGTATAAGGACCAGGTTCAGATTTCATGGATGGTCAGGATGTTTGGAAGCAACTTGGAGGCAAGTAGATTGTTTAAAATATAGATACTTGCCCTTTTAGGGAACTCGAAGCTAAACCAAGGTCCAGGCCTCCCTGAAAAAGTAAAACATGCTGAAAAGGGAGAAATCAGTCTATGCAGGCTTTTACAGTAGTCTCATGCCATTGGAAATAGTTCGATGTTAAATGAAAAATGAGGATTCACATACTGAATCAAATTTGGCTGGGGAAGCCAGTGACTCAGTTTGCAATACTGGTGATGTGTACACAGAAATAAATGGAACACATCTCTTATATCAGGATTCTGGCTGCTTTTATAATGGCTGCTATGCTGCAGTTCCCGTTCAGGTCATTCAGATAAGCCACAGAAGATCTACAGAAGGAATGTTAGACAATTTGTCTGTAGTCGCCTCTGGAAAGAAGTAAATAAAATCAAGCATTTGGTAGCATTTGGTACAAAATGTTCCCTAGGTGTCTTCAGTCTTTTGAAATTTTGTTCTCTAACTCTTTATTAATTCTTAAAGGGGTGTTCTCACTACAAAAATTAGTTTTCAACATGAAGGGAAAATTACAGAGGTTGTCCGGGAGTTTAATGATTTCATAGTACACTATACACAGCATTTATATGAACAAATAAAGATGTTCAACTACCTTCATGTTTTTTTTTTCATTTCTTTCGCCTTCTTATTCATTTATCATAAGATCAGTGAACCTTCCTGCTTTTGAGAGGGTCAGTAGTTCTCCAGCATCTCTTTCCTACAAGTCCCAGAATCAATTTCAGTTACAATCTATGGCTTCCCTCACCACCCCCCAATCCTCCTAGCACTGTCCATCCCTGCCCTGTACACCCTTAGATTATCCTTATCAGACATGTACAACTCATGCCCCTGCATCTCTGCTCCACTTCACTTGTTGGTTGCGTGCAGCAGGGTATGTTAAAATACAGTGCACCAATCAGTTTGTAACATGGTAACAAAACATTCTTTCCTCAACTATAATATATGTAATACATGTACAAATATGTATATAATTTGGCTTGTACATTTCTATGTAAAGTATGTACTTTACACCCCCTACAGTAGGTACACAGCTATCCCATCGTTGTAACTCTGATTGCTGTGAGGAATGTGGTATCACCCAGCTTTCCTGCACACTGCATAGCCTATCTAGCATCAAAGAAAGGTGGGTAATATCCCACCTCCACAGCAATAAGTTTTTGATCATGGGAAAGCTGTGTGTCTGCTGTAGGGAATCATCCCTGCACATGTGATGTCAGGGCAGCATATCATGATACTTTACCCTTGCACCACTACTGTATAACGAACAGTAGGCAGACTTTTTTTCTGACTGCTGCTGGATAATCTCAGAAGTTCTAATTTACATTCAACAATGCAAGTCTTCTGACCAGATTAAACCATTTATTTAGCAAATGTATCAAAAAGACATCTCCTCCTATCATCTAGCAGTGATGAATCACTATGTAGACATAGTTATCACTGTATGTCTCCACATTACTGTACTTGAATTATTACATTCCTGTCAGCACCCTGTTTACATAATGACTGATGAGTCACTAGAGGCAGCAAAATTTTTCTCTGCTCAGATCACTCCCACTACAGGGGAGAGTTTCTGAGCTGGGCCTTGTTTCAAAGCACACCCACTGAGTGATGACAAAATGTCCATTGAGGCCATGTGATCAATGGACGTTACATGAAAGTAGGAAGGAGGGGAGTAAATGGTTCTCTGCCGGGTTATGCAAAGCAGAACAGGTAAATAATTTTTATGAGTATCAATTACAAAGTTAAAGTCAAATAATTAAGTTGTGAGCTCTATAACACATGAGAAGATAATCCCAGAGAATTCTTTTAAATTCCTTTTTTTAATACATTGGTCAATAGATTTTACTTTAGTCAGGGGACAACATACATTTTATGTGCTCTGAGTTTACACAGGTTTCCTGGTTCACTCACTATAATTCTATCATCTGATTATAGCAGAGAGCTCAGAGCAGGGAGTCACATAACCCCATGGACAGACTGTGTTGGAGAGCAATCTAATTATCTCTAACAAGATTACAGCCATTGTATTCAGTCCTCACAGCACATGTACCTTTTGTTTACTGAAGAGAAAACATCTCCTGCACCTGTCAGTGTTAAGGGCTTACAGAGATACTAGATATGCTAATCACTGCTTTACAGCCGCCCACAGCCTGATGAGACAGAGTGAGTCAGGAACTGCTTGTGACTCAGTAAAACTGCCTAGTGAGAAAATTTATTTAAGCAACTATTTAGGGCAGCGAAAGAAAAAGGTAATCTGTCTTTAGGAAAAATCTGGTTCCCTGGTATGTAGAGTGTCTCTGACTAGTCCAATAAAGCTATCCACCATACTTACTAACACAGAAGAGTAGCCAGCAATGTGACTTTTTGTATGTGATATACTTGTCACGAGTGGCGCCGCAGCCTGCAATTCGGACTGCGTGCGCACTCGTGCCCCTCGTCTCCCCTTGCACCTGGAGCAAGTGGCGCTGCGGTCCGCATGTCGGGCCGCAGAAACACTCGCTCCCTGGGGCGCATTCACTTACCTGGCTGCGCTCCTGCTTCCTCATGTCTCTCAATTACCAGTGCGCGCGTCCCCGCTCCTGAGGGCGTGCGCGCACCGGCTCTCTCAGATTTAGTGGGCCCACACACCGGTAATTGGTTTATTGCCGGTCGCTGACCCTTTATAATGGCTCAACCTCCGGTATGCCTTTGCCGAATCCATAGTGCCCGTACCTATGTGACGAAGCCTTTCTGAAGTCCGGTTTGCCTTTCCCGTGTACCAGTTCCGCCTACTCACGTTCCTCGACCACGATTCTTCGCCACCTGCCCTGACTTTCTGGCCTGACCCCGACTATGAGATTGACTACTGTTCCTGTACTGCATTGCACCTTGGCTACCTCCGCAAGCAAGTCACATCAGGGGTAGCGATCCCGCCGCGGCAAGTCCATCCCTGGTGAAAACCGGGACCCACTTAGACTCTGCTCCCCGGTGTGGCCCATACCACCGCTTGCGGTGGTCCAGTGGATCCACTACTCTGGTTCTTTACATTGGATTCGGCCATGGATCCCGCCAAGGTGCCATTGCCCAGTGTGGCGGATCTTACGACCATAATTGCCCAGCAATTCCCGCTGCTGGCACAACAACTAGACCAGTTGATCACCATGATGCAGCAGCTTATCGCCTCTCAGCAGCAGCCCCCGACACGTCCCATGGTCTCTCCTATGCCTGCCGCCTCGTCGGCCTCCGTGGAACCCAAACTCCGGCTGTCACCTCCTTCAAAGGTCAGAGATCCAAGGGGATGTATTACTCAGTGCTCCATGCACGTGGAGCTGATGGCCGACCAGTTCCCATCAAAGGTGGCGTTCTTGGTCAGTTTACTCTCCTGGAAGGCCCTGTCCTGGGCCACACACCTCTGGGACAGGTGTGACCCTGTGACGGCCGACCGGCAGGCCTTCAAGGAGTATCTCTGTGTGTTCGAGGAACCGGCACGCGCATCTTCAGCAGCAACCTCACTTCTGAACTTGCGGCACGGGGATTCGTCGGTGGGGGACTCCGCCATCCGGTTTCACACTCTGGCCTCGGAGCTGACCTGGAATGATGCTGCCTTGTGAGCTACCTTCAAGAAGGGCCTTTCCAGCAGGGTCAAGGGTACAGTGGCAGCAAGAGATCTCCCGACATCCCTAAATGAGCTGATCCAGTTGGCCACCCGTATTGACGTGCGCTTCGCCGAGAGACAAGAGGAGCTACGTCAGGAACGTGACTCGGTTCGGACTCGTCGGTTCCCTCGCTTGGCTCCGGTGTTCCATAAACCTCCTCTGCCACTTCCACAGCATTCTGGTGAGGAACCCATGCTAATTGACCATGCCCTAATTTCAGAACAGGAGCATTTTTTACGTCGCACAGAGCATCTCTGTCTGTGCCAGTTCAGAGCATTTTCGTAAGGACTGTCCGCAACGTCCACGTCTGGGAAACACTTACACCTAGGCCATGTGGGAGACGCCTCCCTAGGTGTGAGCAGTCCCTCTCCTTGTCTGACCATGCCGGTGCAGATTATGTCAGGTTTCGGAGCACAAGTCCAAGTCTCTGCTTTCCTGGACTCCGGGTCGGCCGGGAATTTCATGGACGCTGCCCTGGTGACGAAGCTTCATCTCCCGATAACCCGCCTCGAGAAGCCCCTAGCCATTTTCTCTGTGAGTGGAGAGATCCAGCACAACAGCATCCTGTTTCGCATGGAGCCAGTCTCTATGCACGTAGGGTGGCTCCACGGAGAGAAGATCGTGTTTTATGTGAAGTAACACAGGCGAAGTAACACGTTGGGGACAAGACTGCCAGTCCCATTGTCTTGTGGCACCTCGCCCGGTGTTTCCCAGTTCTCCGCAGACGCCCTTAAAACCTCTGCCGGGTCTGCTTGCGGAATACCAGAAATTTGCGGACGTGTTCTCCGAAAAACAGGTAGACTTTGCCTTTTCACTGTCCCTACGACTGCCCTATTGACCTGCTGTCAGGCACGAGTCCTCCATGGGGCAGGATCTATCCGCTGCCCGTACCCGAGACCAAGGCCATGTAGGCCTATATACAGGAGAACCTCAAGAAGGAATCTCTAGAAAAAGAAGATGTTTTAAACCGAACTGTTCGAAGTGGGTGAGAGGCATATGAGTCAGACTCTGGGTAAAATTGTCTGGAACTTTTTTTGGCTCTGCCCCAAAAATGGTATGCTTGAGGAGGAGTGATCTGGTCAGCAAGGCAACTTAAGAGGCCTATTGTTAATTGGGAACCCTAGAGACGTTACCAACAGGCAATGACAGGGAATTGACCCATAAACTTTTGAAAAGAATGATGTAAAGTTTAGGTTAAAACAGAGGTTGGAGGGCTTTTCTGAGCTACAGACAGACTCGGACTGTCCCACAGGGAAGCAGGGTGAGCAGGTGGGCCCCTGGGGTTGCTTTTCAGGTAGGAAGTCAAAGAAAAAAGGCACAAAGCAGGAGGCAGAGTTCAAGAGTTATGTACAGTAGCTGTCGAATGGGCTCCAAGAATCAATTCTACTGGTGGGTGCCAAGAACACAATTCCATTGTTGGGCTCCAATAATCAACCCTATCGGTGCACCCCAGGCACTGATTCCAGGCATGTAACAGAGAATTAGAGTGATGGAAGTTTTTACTGCAGGCCATTACTGGATGGAACAATTTGCTTCTGGAGTCTAACATGGTAGCACAAGGGTCTAGGAAAAGTGACAGGTGGGAGGGGAAAAGTGACATTATTTCCACTCAAGTACTGTCCTGTAAAAATTACTCATCTTTTAGGAACTAGGTGCCAGTTTCTGCCTGTCTAACCGGCTTACAGTTTTTACCTATGAAGTTCTCGTGGACTTAAGTACCGGACCGCAAAGATCTGTACAAAATCTCTACTATTTTACACAGAATCTCCCTGCCCATGATCTTACTGTTGGCAACAGGTTTCTTCTCTCACCAGCTGCCACTTTATACTATGCCGAAAGGACAAGACAGTTCTAGCACCAGACAGTGCTGGAGCCTGAGGAGGTGAGTAAACCACTGGATACCAGTGTTTTTAACACATTTTTTTAGGGACCACCAGGAATATTACCATTAACCTCTTCTCTACCATTGATTACCAAAGAAAATTCAGCAAAAGTTCGGCTGAAGACAAGTTCAAGAATTCTGAATGTGTTAACTATGCTTTGGCTGTTCATTTTTTTTTTTAATCAAATATGACCATAGATTTCACCTTCTGCTTTGTAGAATATTGTGGCAGAACCCGCAATAGAATAGATATCTTCTTTGGGAAGTGGCACATCGTTCTTGCTACTTGCCACAAGCAGCAGAATAGTCAGATACAGTAAATCCCTGCTATTTCTACTGACATTTTTCAAAACAGCTGAAACATCCCCCCCCCAACTTTAAAGGTTACAAAATATTTGCAGTCATCTGATATAAAAATCCACCAAATAAGTAAACTGCATAATTTGAATGACACAAAACTTCCACATGGCAAATGTGACACATTAGACTACCACAATCATTATCCAACAACTGTCTCTCAAAGAAATGAACTTAAATTGCACTCAAGCTCAAATTTACATTTAGGTTTGAAAAGCATAAAATTCATAGGTCTCAAACTGCACAAAAGTCTAATGACTTCAATAGCGCATTCCAGTAGTACAGACCTAACACAGCACATTGGTCAAAGTCAGGTATTGGCAGCTACACCCCAACCAACGATAGCACACCAGCAACCTTGCAAACCAGAAAATAAACCCTAACTTTCTGCTTATCAGATTATTTCTTAAATTTAGAGAACTGCTTATCTCCCATTATGTAAGTTGGGATCTATAGAAAAATTTTTCGGATGGTTTAAGCTTTTGTACTAGAGGTACAGTATGTACAGCATTCTGATATTTGCATTATGAGCAATAAAAGGATAAAAAGTATCTGTTACAGTTTTCTTGCTTCATAGTCACTGCTTGTTTATAATATAGATTTTGAGAAGATTTAAGTTAATTACGTATTTGAAGGAGTTTTCTCACCACAATCATTAGCTTAAAGCATGTACAGTGGTGTGAAAAAGTATTTGGCCCTTTCCTGATTTCCTAATCTTTTGGATGTTTGTCACACTTAAATGTTTTAGTTCCCTAAATTTAAATATTTGGCAAACATAACACAAAATGCCATTATTATTATTATTATTATTATTATTACAAAGTAATTGCCTCCTCTCCTCCCCTTAAAACACAAAATAGCTGAGTTTTCTCATATCTTTTGGAAGCCAAGTTCAATTTCTCTAGCCTCACCCATGCCTGATAAGCAAGAAAGCATTTAAATAGGCCTCTCCTGACAAAGTTAAGTAGACCAAAAGATCCTCAGATGCGACACATCGTGGGGAGATCTAAAGAAATTCAGGAAAAAATGAGAAACAAAGTAATTGAGATATATCAGTCTGAAAAAAATTCTAAAGCCATTTCTAAAGCTTTGGTACTCAAGAGAACCACAGTGAGAACCATTATCCACAAATAGAGAAAACATGGAACTATGTTGCACCTTTCTAGGAATGGTCAACTGTCCAAGAGCGCAGCGGCGACCCTTCTAAGAGGTCACAAAACACCCCACTACAACATCCCAAGAACTGCAGGCCTCACTTGCCTCAGTTAATGACAGTGTTCATTACTCCACCATAAGAAACAGACAAAATGCAAAAATGGTCGCATGGCAGAGTTCAAGACGAAAAGCACTGCTGAGCAAAAAGAACATAAAGGCTTGTTTTGCCAGAAAACATCTTGATGATCCCCAAGACTTTTGAGAGAAGATTCTGTGGATTTATGAGACAAAAAGTTAAACTTTTTTGGAAGGTGTAAGTCCCATTAAATCTGGCGTAGAAGTGGGAAAGCATTTAAAAAAAGAAACATCATACCAACAGTAATACATGGTGGTGGTAGTGTGATGGTCTGGGGCTGTTTTGCTGCTTCAGGACCTGGAATAAATACTGTGATAAATGGAGCCATGAATTCTTCTGTCTACCAACAAATGCATATTCCCTGGTGTGGACTATGAGTATGACCAAAATCCACATAAAAAAGTAAGGCTATGTCTACACAGCATATGTTAAAATGCTGTCCAAAATCCAATGGCATTTTGATATCACTGGGCTGCAGTTTTTGGCACAGATTTGCGCTAAAAACCAGTTTTCAGATTTGCCGTTAGCCTCATACATTGAATGTAAGATAATCCGATAGCAATCCTACAGAAAATCCTGCAGGTTTGAAAATCTGCCAGAATCTGGCAGATTTTTAAACCAACCAGAAAAAAGTCCATGCTGTGTAGACTACAGCACGGATTTTTCATTGCAGTAAACACAGCACTGGGCACAGTCAGCTTTTCGACAGATCTTAAATATTAAATCCGCAGAAAATCCAATGAGAAGCCAGTGTTGTGTAGACATAGCCTAACAGACATGGCAGAAAGCCAAGAGTATGCCTTGGATTTCTGCTGCTTATTGAATGATATTTTTTTTCTATGCAATAACCAGCTGAAATCCCTGGCAAAGTCTCTGAGTTCTTTTGTATTATTTTGGTGGATAGTTTGGACAAATATGGGAATATGTTCCCTAAGAAGTCAGTACACAGAGCTTCAAAAAGGCTTTAACTAAAATGGCTGCTAAAGGACAACAGCCATGAATTTTATTTTTTTTAAGGAATTCTATAGCTAGCTTACCCTGGAGGATAGGATGTGCCCATAAAAAGCCCTTTGTGTTTCTTGTCCATACAACAGACTACCCAATCAACCCCGCACATAGAAAAATATACCAGCAAAGTGTGTCTACCTGTACACTTTCTAACACAGTATACAGCTTTGAAGCTGGAGCAGCAAATATTCTCCACGCTTTTAAAGGGGTTGTCTGGTGAACCAAAAATTAAAAAAAATCTTACATGACTTACCTAAGTCTTGTACAAAACTCCCTTAGATGTTTTCTTAGCAAATTTATACTTTTCCTGTGCTTTATATAGCCTCTTCACAGCAGGGTGTCCGGTTTGACAGTTGTTTCCCTTTTGCCCTGTAAATCTACAAACCACATAATCCTATTCTGTACTTTGTCTATCTTCTTTCTTCACACTTGTAATTTCAGTGCATGCTCCCAGTTTCCTCCCTTATCAAAACCTTGAAAGACAGGACTACAAGAGGGTGGCTTCAAAGGCAGCACTAAAAAAGCTAAATTACTTTGGTCACCTGATCTCCTTGGCTTGACACAGGAGTTGTTTCCAGTGTGTTGAGACACATAACTACTGAGTTCCTTGTCATTAAATATCTGATAGCAATTACACACACAACCTGTGGAGAAGTGTGGCATTGTTTTTAAGCAACTAAATTGTTCTAAACCTTGAAAACCCTTTTGATTCCAGACACATTTTAGTATTGTCACGCATCTGCTGTAAATCAGGCATATGGCCACTAGATGGTGATGTTGTACTTATTTTATGTATAATACAGTAGCTGTTTTTCTTATTGTGTGTCCTTCTTTTTTAATGCCCAAACACATTAGCTTTTATCAGGCTCCTTATACAGTGAAGGGGCTCACTTGGTAAGAAAATATTCAGATATCCACTTGACAGCTTATAAAAGTCAGTCAAGTAGGATATTGCATCTTTTTCCCACCTATATGTTTAGTTGCTTGTAGGAGGAGATGTATTATTATTATAATTATTATTTATTTTAGAGTGCCTTTAATTCTAGGGCAGTGTAGAAGTAAAGGGGTTCAAATGCATATACAATATAAGCACTACAGTAAGCAACAAACTGATACAGATGGAGAGAGTACGTGAGAGTTTACAATCTACAATGGAGGAGGGAGGAGACAGAAGGTGAGGGATGGAGAGGTATGCATTAGGATGTAGTGGGAGCAGGGTTATCGTAAATGGTAGGCTATCCTGAAGAGATGAAAGCTGCAAAGGTGGCAGAGAGTCTAATGTGCTTTGGGATTGATTGATGGTGAAACATTCTGTTGAAACCTAGTATGTTCTAATTAGTACAAAGAAGTTTCAGAGAAAAAAAGAAAAAAACAGTCTCTCTTTCTACAAATAGTTAGCACAGATCACCAGTGGACGTTGATTTGGCAGTGGTAAGCTGCTCAGATCTAGCTCCGGGACAAGAACTTGAATTAAAGTAAAGATTAACTAAACATTTATTATTTATTAATGTGTCCTTAGTCGTGGCATTGTCTGAAACTTGTAGGAGTGGAACCATGCGATAATCCAGCGGTATCTTTTTAATGTTTAAATAATAAATGGTTACTTTTTAATCTTCTATTCACCTGTGGAGAGTGATGAATCTACCAAACTGCTACATATTGTTCTAATTAGTGTTGCACTTCAGATCCAGGTTCACATGTTAAATATTTTGGGAAACAATTTGACAGTTTGGAGGAAAATCAGGTAACAAATTGACAGTCTTCCAGCCAGCAGAAAAAGAAAGAGTATGATATGCCCCTTTTTTTCATGTCTGACTGGCAGATTTCACATTGGTTACCCAATTTTTCAGTAGACTGTCAATTGGTTGCCCAAAATTCAGGTTTAGTTCAAACGGGCCAACCTGAATCTGAAGCGCAACACTAATACTAATGTATGGGATATACAGCTTAAAATGGGTGCATGCAGCTTAAAAGGGATTTGTCACTTCATTGATTAGCTTTAAACATGTAGGAAAAGGTCATTTAAGACTACTACCAAATACATTGCTGTTTGATTTTTCTTTGTTCAAGAGATAAAGAATATTTTATCTACTGCTAGCGTACACAAGTTTCTCTAGGTTACCGACCATATTTCCCTGCTCTCAATTATCTCTCATTGCTCCAAGATTCCGTCAGTCAGTCTGACCATGGTGAGTCAGTCTCTGCTGTCTTATCTCTAGTGCAGGAGTTTCTTTACCTAAGTTAATGACACGTTTTAAATCTTAGAGCTCTGCAGCCTTGTATACTGCTATTTACAGACCTCCGTCACTCCTGTCACTCCAATAGAATCCGTGAGGCATGGCAGAGCTGATATGCCAATCACTGCTACAGAACAACCCACATCATGACCAGGAAGCAGGAGTCTGAAGAGCTCTGTTGCTCTGTGAAACAAGATGGGGAGAAATCTACTTTAATGCCACATATTGTACATGTGTGGTATAGAGTTATGCAGTATGATAATGAATTATAAATACATGAAAAAGATTTCCTGTGTATCGCTCTCCTGTAAATAAAGTTAAGTATTGTTCATTTACCCCCTTAACCCACAACGGTTAAAATAATAGGGTTTTCTTAGTTTTCTTCCTCCCCTCCTTAAAAAAACCATAACTTTTTTATTTTTCCAACTACATAGACACATGAGAGCTCTTATGTGGCGGGACCAGATGTACTTTCCAATGGTGTCATTCCCTGTACCATAGAATATACTGAGAAGCTGCAAAAAAAGTTAGTAAGGCAAATGTGAAAAAAAAAAAATTTCTACAGCTTTCACTGATCAGTTTAAATAATGTGTTATCTGTATTCTTTAGGTGGATACATATCCGGAAATAACACATATGTAGGGTTTCCGTTATGTTTTAGTACCGTAAAACAAAAAAAAAAAAAAACATTTTCTATTCTTTAAATTTGTGCTATTTTCTGCGACCAATAACTTTTCTGTACTTCCATCTATGGACTGGATTGATGGTGCATTTTTTGCAGGCTGAAGTGTACTTTGTATTGGCATTTGGGATAGATGTGATTTTTTTGCTCACTTGGGATAAATGATTAATTATTTGAATAGATCGGACTTTCATAGGAAGTTCTGATACCAATTGAATGTATTGTTTTTATTTTATTTTTTTATTTACACTTTTAAAACTTTTTTTCCCAACAGTAATATCAAGTGCCCCCTAAAAGTCAAGTGTACTTGACTAATAAGGGGCACGATCATCATTACACTCTATTCCATTGGAAAAACAATGAACAAAGATCTAGCACTTCCTGCCTGGGGCAGAAAGTGTTAGGGTATATTCACACGGCTTATTTCAGGGTGTATTTTGGGTCGTAATTGCGTTGCAATCCGCCCCGAAATACGTCCTGTAATCACGGTAATCATGGCTCTCACGGATAATTATGATTACCTGACGTCTTCCCTGCAGGGATAACAAAAATTAATGTGCGTTCTTCTAAACACACAGTGTCTTGCGGCACGCTCAGGTATGCGCCGCGAAACACCGTCTGGACACACCCTTAGAATCACAGACATGGTTGTGAAGGAAGCCTTCCCAAGGCTCCCAGTCATCATGTTAAACGATCAGCTCTTTGCAATTTTCACCTATGTGGTGCCAATCAGAGTGAGAAGCAGTGCGCATTTACTTAGATGTCTCGCCCGCGTTCGCCGTGGCATCTAAGGGGTTTAACAGCAGAGATCAGAGTTTGCTCCGATCTCCAGCATTACCGATGGGTGTCAGCTGTATCTAACAGCCGGCACCTGCCACGGGGTTGAACGTTCGCTCAGCAGTGTGGGTGTGTTACTACGCAAAGAAGAGACTGACAGTAGCTGCTTGAAAGGAGATGTGATGTCTGAGCATGTGCAGCCAGGACTGAGGAGCTCTCATTACTGGTCATATCCCCTAGAGATGAGCTATGCACTAAAAACATCTAGAAAAAGGCCATGAAAACACAGCATGTCACATTAACCTCGGTGGTTTCATGCATGGCTTTCTTGGAAAACTGCCACCAGTTTTTTTTTTTTTTTGTTTGTTTGTTTTTTTCAGCCAAAGTTAGGAGAGACCCTCAGAAGCCCTAAACAAAAGGGGACATAACTTTGCGAAAGGAGACAAATAGCTCCTATATAGTCTTTTATTTGCTGTCTGTATAGCTGTATAGAGTTAAGCATAAGGAGTAGGTGTATGCATAGTGTTTTTGCTGTATAGAGCATTGAGCAAAGGGGGACATTTCTTTGGAAGGGCGCCCTATAATGCCTGCATAGTTGTGTAGCTCCTGTCTGTATAGTGGTATAGATGTAAGGTGGTTGTGCTGTAAGATGAAGAAGTATGTGGATGCATAGGATTTTACTGTGAGGAGGGTGGGATTTAGAAATAGATATAACTTCTGTCTTCTATCTCTTTTTCTCTCACCAGAATAACTGGAGAAAACTTTTCCCTCCACCCACCCCTACTTTAATGACTACTCTAGAGATTGTATTTAGCCATTAGCTGTACAATTATGCCTGTATTATTGTATATGTATTACTGTTTATATTGCCTTCATGTTTGGTATCAATTTTATTATGATATTGATAAGTTACATTTTGGCATTATCCATCTAAGCCAAGAGAAGGTCAATCCTTAAGCCACGGTTCCCTAGATGCTTCCTCCACAGAGGTTTTCCTCTCCCGAGTCATGTAGGGTGACTATTTGTGAGTCTGAGATTTGCTTTTTTGGCCTCATTCACAGTTTTGCCTGGACATTTTTTAGTTATCTGAGTTTTATGTTCCGGGCATTAAAGTAATTTGTCAAGAATAAAAAATAAATAAAAAAAAGTCTCAGCTGTATCATAGCATATTTTATAAACTGTTGCCACTTTATGTTGCAGTTTAGGGGTCAGGTAGTAGTGCAGGCCAACTTATGGTGGACTAATTTTAACTAATAGAGGATGTTAAACCCATACTTGCCAACTTTTGGAAGTGACCTTCAGGGAGATTTTGAATTTCAGCTTGCCGCCTTGATGGTTTGAGTGGGCCACACCCCCTGTTTTACATGGCACGCCATCTTTTGCTACACCCACGTTTCACATCTGTGTAACTGCTTTGGAGGAAAGCTGATAAAGGATGTGGTATCATTCAGCTTTACTGGATGTTGGATCTCCTAACCAGCATCCAAGCTGGGTAACAGCACATTAATCAGCTTTACTTCAGAGCCTAGCTACAATGTATCAAGTGATGTCAGGGTCGCATCTCATGATGCTTTACCCTGGCACCATCACTACTTAAAGACCGACCCACAGCCAGTAAAAAAATACTCAGGTGTATAAAGTGGTTTAGCTGCCATATAGGCTTAGGTTAAAACCGACCAAACATTGTCAACTTGTGACTGTTTGGCATGTTTTCAGCCATATATGCTGCACTAGTGTATATAGTGCGTGGTGCATTTTTTATCACGGTTTTTGCCCTGGCTATTCATTTGTATGGGTGGAAACCTTGTCTAAAACCTCATCAAAAACCTCTTCTGAAGAAGCGTGTTTCAGGCAAGGTTTTGATGCTGTTTTGGGTGCTGAAAATCAGTGTCAAAACAGCAGCCAAATCATTCGTGTGAACATACCCTAATAGACATGCCCAAGAGTGTATTCTAAAAGTTATCAGCACTTGATATGGCCGGTACAAATAAATTACCGGCACTGGCCCCCTGGCATGTAAAACTGTCCCTGCCGATGGTTTACCAGATTTGTGGCAAACCTACCATGGCAGGAGATTTATCAACTCTTCAGGGAGACCGTGAGGACGCCTCCTTTCCAGGGAGCCTCCCTGATGATCAGGGAGAGTTGGTAAGTATGGTTAAACCTCTTGGTGTAAAGAAGCTAAGCTTTGAAAAGTGGCCAGCCTTAAAGAGAACCTGTCACATAGATTATGCCCCACCTTACAGAGGACAACACAAGCTAGTGACAGATATGCTGTTTCCAGTGCTGTGCCCCTTATTCTGTAAGATGCTGTAGTTGTCAACTATTTAATGCTCAAATCTGACAGTTTTCACCAGAAAAGAGTCATGAAAAGAGTCCGTTTTTTCATGCCCCGCCCACCTGATGCTAGCCTCATTAACCTATTACTTTGAATAGCTAGAAACGTGAATAACCGCCAGGTGGCCGGGGCTAGCATTTGATGGGTGGGACACCTGCTCATGAATAAGATTTAAGCATTAAGGATGAGATGTCCGAAAATTGCCGGTGCTACGTCAGCTTTTAGGCGCATTAAATAAGTGTAAAGTGTGCTAGAAAGTCTGACCCTATCAAAAATCTGGCATCAGGTATACCTTGCATAGTAAACATAATGTACCTAAAAATGATGCAATGTGCACCTCTATAACGAAATGCGTATATTGAGGCGCATAGCACATCATTACAAGTGTATATGTGTTAGGCGCATTTCACATTTTACAAGTGGCTTAGGTGCATTACAAGTATGTGTTAGGCGCATTTCAAATACTTGTAATGATAAGCTATGCGCCTACGTGCGTGATGTGCCTCGATAGGGATATTACATACTCTACCAATTAAATGTTTTGTGCCCCGATTAGCGAAAATCGCGGCACATAGCATATCATTAGAAGCGTATGTAATGAATGTCCCCATTGAGGCACATCACACACGGAGGCGCATAGCTTATCATTACAAGTATTTGAAATGCGCCTAACACATACTTGTAATGCGCTTAACACATATACACTTGTAATGATGTGCTATGCGCCTCAATATACGCATTTCGTTATAGAGGTGCACATTGCATCATTTTTAGGTGCATTACAGTGTGTCGGTCCCGGCATATGATGCTCCTAGTTTTGGTGTACGACATTTCAATTACATCCAAAATATGGCGTCAAAAGCGGTTTTAGTACAATATAGACCAAAAAACTGACGTTGGCATGTTGGAAAATGTCGCCCTAAATGCTCTGAAACTCCTGCATCTTACAGAATAAGGGACACAGCACTGAAAGAATGTCTGACACTTGTTTGCGCTGCCTCAGCAAGGGGGGCATAACCTATGTGACAGGTTCCCTTTAAGGATGGCATAACGGTAATGTCATTCAGGGATGGGCACGGTGGTTAAGCAGGAGTTAGGATCTTCAGCAGGATCATTGTGCCCTTAAGCATACTGGCTCTGCTAGAAAGGCATGTCAGACAGCTGTGAATCTCACACAATTGCTTAGCACTCCACCTGACTCTGTCTTCTGACTTCTGTTATTGTTTTACCTTTTTGGTTTGAATAAAGCTATGGCCACTTTGACAGCAAAGAATAACATGTTCTGTGCTTTTATTCCAGAGTTCCCTGCTATCATATTGTAAGGGTGCAGATGTGGTGACAGCCGGAGCCCTTTCAGTCTGAAACCACTTAAATGCTGCAATCTCTATTGACTATAATAAAGGTATAAATGACATGTTGTAATTGTGGGGATACTAAATCTATACCACTTTACATTTTATCAAAATGTCATATCTGCAGTGTTATCCCATGACACAGACCCATATACATACAGTTGAAACTAAAGTTTATATACACTAAATAAAATGACACCAATGCATGTTTTTCTGACTAACTGACATGAAATCAGAATAAGCCTTACCTGTTTTAGGTCAATTAGGATCACCAAAATTATTTATATTTGCCAAATGGCAAAAATAATGAGAGAGATTTTTTTAGGCATTTTTATTAGCTTCTGCAATGTCAAAACATTACATACATTTCATTAGTATTTGGTAGCATTGCCCTTAAACTGTCTTGGGACAAACATTTTGTTAACCTTCTACAAGCTTCTCACAATAGTTGGTAGGAATTTTGGACCATTTCTCCTGACAGAACTGGTGTAACTGGGCCATGTTTGTAGGCCGCCTTGTTACTTGTTTTCAACTTTGCCCATACATTTTCACTAAGATTGAGATCAGGGCTTTGGCCACTTCAAAACATTGACTTGGATGTCCTTAAAGGGGTTGTCTCACTACAAGGATTGATTTTTATGTTAAAGATCTTGCAAAAACAAGGCACTTTGTATATTTCCATTAACAGTGTCCTACATATTCTGAGATACAGCCCATACAAGAGGGGATATCAGTTCCTCAGGTCACTATAGCTACAGACTTGTTCAATCTTTCATGATAGGCTGCTAGCACTGGTTGCTGTAGCTACAGACCTGGCTTCCACTGCAGCCTAGTAGCCAGTAAACACGCCCCTGAATTCAAAATGAAACCAAGAAAACAGGATTGAGGTACGATGAATCAATGTAGTGAGACAACCCCTTTAAGCCACTTTGTAACCAAGTTGGCAGTATGCTTCAGGTCTAGTGATGAGCGATTGTGTCAACTACCATTATTGGATCGATAGTCGATATCCGATAGTCGATTATTGTCGATGACCATTAAAGTCTATGGGTGAGGAACAACAGCTTCAATCTTACACCCAAAGAGGGGAGGAGAAGCTGGAATTAACATCCACAACAGTAAACTGGATACGTGCTACAGCTTAGGCAAGACAATTAGGCAACAAGAGTCACAGAAAAAAAGTCAGAGACTATTCACTATCCCTGTCTTGTACCACAGCATGAACCTTAAACCTGCATGACCCACAAATTAAAAAGTGCCAGAAGGCCGTATTATTTGAACCATCATTTTACTTGAACTGGACATTGACTATCCCTGTCCTGGACCGCAGCATGACCCTTAAACCTGTCTGACCCACAGATTAAAAAGTGCTGGAAAAAGGAGTCTTTGAACCACCATTTTAGTTGAACTGGACATTGACTATCCCTGTCCTGGACCGCAGCATGACCCTTAAACCTGCATGACCCACAAATTAAAAAGTGCCAGAAGGCAGTATTATTTGAACCATCATTTTAGTTGAACTGGACATTGACTATCCCTGTCCTGGACCGCAGCATGACCCTTAAACCTGTCTGACCCACAGATTAAAAAGTGCCGGAAAAAGGAGTCTTTGAACGACCATTTTAGTGAAATGGACATTGTCTATCCATATACTGTAACACAGCATAACCCAAAAACACACAAGTTCAGCTAGCAGGGCCGGAGTTACAGTGGGTGCGTTAAGAGCCAGTCCTGACGTCCGTCATCTATTAACACGGCAAAAAAGCCCTTATGCAGCAACGAAAACAGTCGTGCTGAAGCAGAGTGCGGAAGTGGAAGTGTGAGCTAAGACCTTTGACCATTCGGCCACTGTTGACAATTGTGAAGAACAAATGTCTGTTAGAAACCACATTTTTTAAAATAGGACCTTGATTATAGCTGTATTTCACAGCAGCATGGCCCAAAACCATTTACTGTGCGAAAAATTTTAATGAAGAAGTGAGTAAATGGAATACGTTTTTTTCATGACTTTTACAGTCTCCTCACCACAAAACCAGCAAAATGACCTTTTGGGAACTGAGAATAAAAATTGCAGTAAGAAATGATCATGTAAAAAAATTTTTTTCAAGAGCTGTGCTGAAGGTCCGCTCAGATATGACGCTGGCTGCTGGGTAGGACAACACCTCTATGTCGTGGCGAGCGAGCTCGGGCCATTCATCAATTATGTATACACAGAAGTCGATAAGGTCCGTAACATATCCAAAAACATCGGTGTTGAGACACAGATAGTCTTTGACCATAATCTTAAGCTGGTCTCTGTGTGTTGTATGTGTGCCCTGCATTACATGCGTTGGTAAGGTGGTAAATAAAGATTGCCAGAGGTCCCCCATTAGGCTTCTGCCACAATGCCTGCTGCTGCTGCTGCGGCTACATGGCACTCTACTGCTGTCACGTTGCTGACGCTGTTCCACCATGACATTTGAAGAACGTGAAGCAGACGTAACAGATGTCTCCAGTTGATCAATCAGCACGGTCTCCAATTCCTGCATTTTACTCACTATTTGGGAGGGTGGAAGGAAAGTGCTGAGTTTCGCTTTGTAACGGGGATCAAGGAGCGTGGCCACCCAGTAACTGTTGTTCATTTTGATGGCCTTAATACGAGGATCATGTTGGAGGAAATGGAGCATCCAAGCACTCATGTGAGAGATGAAGCCTTGATTTCTCAAGCCTCTGGGTCGAGGGGCACTAGCAAACTCATCTTCCTCATCCACCTCAAATCCATGCCAACATCTTTCCAAGGCAGGGACATCGGTAATGTTGGTGTCCAGGAATACCTCATCCTCCTCCTCCAGTTTCAATACAGCCCTGACTTGCCTCAGATGATGTACCCTGACAGCTGAGACGCTGCCTTGCACCAGCCCTGGACCCTGAACCACCACCTAATGAAGACCGATAAAGTTGTGAAACTGACAGGCCTTCTGGATTCGACGGAGAGAAAGGCTCTGTGTCCGTATTTGTGTCTGTCTCCTCCTCCGTCGCTGGTGGGATCTGCTTTTTCAGAGTGTCCAACAATTGTTCCAGAACTAAGATCACCACAATGCTCATACTGACAAGAGCATTGTCCACACTGACCATTTTGGTGGCTTCTTCAAAACTGGCAAGGATTGTGCAGAGCTCTTTCACCTGCCTCCACTCTCGGTAGTGCAACACCCTGAGGTCCGCACCGCTGCTTGTCAGGCCATGTGTCACTTCGCACTGCGTAATGGCATTGCATTGCTGCCACAATTGCTGGAGCATGTGGAGGGTGGAATTCCAGCGTGTTGCCATGTCAACAATGAGACGGTTGACGGGGAGGCCGAGCTGACGCTGTAACGCAGCCAGCTGGGATGAAGCAGGGTGCGAACAGCGGAAGTGTGAGCTCAGACCTCGAGCCTTCCTCAGCAGGTAGTCCAGACCCGGGTAGCTCTTTAGAAATTTCTGGACGATGAGGTTCATGACGTGTGTCAGGCAAGGAATGTGCTCCAGCCTACCGATCTTAAGGGTGGTCAGCAGATTTCGACCGTTATCGCACACCACCTTGCCTGGCACAAGGTTCTTGTCACCCAGCCAGCGCTCGGTCTTGTTGCGAAGAGCCGTCCACAGCTCCTGACCTGTGTGTTGACGGTCTCCAAGACAGATTAATTTCAACACAGCCTGGTTTCTCTGGGCACGTGATGCTACCAGTGGACCTTGGGGGAAAGAACCCTGCACCATCCCTGCGGTTTTGAAGAGCGTGCGCCGAGCCTGAGAGCCACCGTCACCACCAGAGACATCCACCCAGCTCACCCAGTGAGCTGTCACAGAGATATAGCGGCCTTGACCGTGCTTACTAGTCCATGTATCGGTGGTCAGATGGACTTTGCCGGACACAGATGCAAACAACGCGCTGGAGATTTTAGATGACACGTGGCTGGCCAGGGCAGGGACGGCTTTTCTGGAAAAGAAATGCCTGCTCGGCATCTGGTATTGGGGGCCGGCAAGGGCCATGACGTGGCAGAACCCATCTGTGTGCACCAGACGAAAAGGCAACATTTCCAAGGCCAAAATCCTGGCAATGCCGACATTCAGGATTTTGGCTTTGGGATGGTTTGGGTTAAAGTGTTACTTCTGCTCTCAAACCTGGTAGACAGAAGGCTGGCTGCTAGACTGGCCGCTGTACAGCATGCAGATCAAACTGGTGGAAGGAGAAGGGCTAGGCTGTGTCTCTGGTGGTGGTGGTACTCGGGCGACGGTGTGTGGCACTGGGGCTGATCCTTGCTCATACCGCTGCAGGACATGGGCAGCAGAGGAACGCTTGGTCTTGGAAGTGGCGGAGGAGGTGGAGACAGAGGGTGTGACAGTGGTTGGAAGCCCGGGACCGTCGTGGCCTTTTTTCGCCAAGTGTTCCCTCCATTTCAACTCATCTAATCGCATTTTGTCATTAAAGAGGTCTTCGGAAAATGGATTATCCACAGTGGTTGGTACATGAGTTGACATTTGGGCTACCTTCGCTTCATGTTGGACGGATGCTGACGATGATGATGACGACATTTGTGGCCATGACTGGGTGGACGAGGAGGTAAGACTGCTGGATGCAGGTTGCATTAACCACTGAAGAACAGATTGGCGATGCTGTTCGTAACTGAGCTTCACAGGGCACCGACCCAGCGATGACAGGGCTGATGGTCCTGCAACCGGCGATCCGCTGGCTTGCATGTTGTCGCCAGCACTGGAAGGAGCACCTTCTCTCGTACCTCTACCTCCATGTCCTACACCCCTCTTTGCTCGCTTACCACCTGCAGTTCGCTCCATGTTCAGAAATATAACAATTTTAAAGGTATGGAAGAGTTTTTCACAGTCTCTTATTGAAAGATGGCAAATCACAGCTATTCTTAAATCCCTCTAATTTCCAACAGCCAACTAGTATTAGAAACGGAATTGTTTCTATCAAATATCTGTGAAATGTGGTCTGGTGGAACAGAAAATCCTTCAGTCCCTGAGATTTACAACTGTCCAGTAGGACTAGCAATTGATAGTTTTCAACAAACTGTCGTACAAATGCACGATTAGCGCCAAACTGAGACGCACTGAGCGAAATAGAAGTATTAAAAAGTTATATGGATTACATATGGCGGTTTTGCCACCACTGACAACAGGCAGCAGTTACTATGAAATAATGTGTAAAACAATTTGCGTACAAGTGCACGATTAGCGCCAAACTGAGACGCACTGAGTGAAATAGAAGTATTAAAAAGTTATATGGATTAATATGGCGGCCTTCGCACCACTGACTACAGGCGCAATTTACTGTGAAATATGTATAACACAATTTGCGTACAACTGAGCTCTCTGAGCCAAACAGACGCACGGACTGCAATAAGAGTATTTAAATGTTATATGGATTGATAAGGCGGTCTTCGCACCACTGACTACAGGCACAATTTACTATAAAATATGTATAACACAATATGCGTACAACTGAACTTTTTGCGGCAAATAGACGCACGGACTTCAATAAAACTATTTAAAAGTTATAGGGATAAGTTATGCTGGTTTTTGGGAACACTGACACGTAGTGATTGCAATATAATTGTAAAATCAAAAGGGACCTTCTATCAGAGGTCTGCTGGCCAAAAAAGTGGGAAGAAAAATACAATGCCTTTTCAATTCAAGGTCACAGAACACACTGAACTACACAATATCTCCCTTCCTTTCCAAAGCCTCTCCTCCTGCTGCTCCCCACCCCACAGCCCTGTGGCTGGACACACCAGTAGATATCTTTAAAACTTTCTCTAACTAAATATGAAGTGAAATTCTCTAATCTAAATATATTCTAAGCTATAGCTAGGTGGATGGTTTCTTGTAGTAGAAGAGACTGTATCTCTGAGCTGTTAGAACAGCTATTGGTTTAAACGCCGAGACGTCCTCCTGTGACAGAGAATAAGCTTAACAGGAAATGCAGTTGCATAGATAAAACGAGGTCACGTGATTTTTGCAGCCAATGAGATCCATACACTGCAAAGTGGTGAAGTTGTACATCCTCCTCATCCCCCTCTCTCCTCAGAGCAGATTGGCTGCCTGCCAAAATGACAGGAAATGCTGAAAATGGCGCGATAGTAATAGATTATCTGTAAGATTGTCACCTAAACTATCGCGTGATCGGAAATTTCCGATAAGCCTAAAAACTGTGCCGATTTCAACTTTTGACGATGATATCACTCTTCCCTGTTCAGGTCATTGTCCAGGTTTGAAGATACATTTCCGCCCAAGCTTTAACTTTCTGTTTGATGTCTTGAGATATTGCAGTATTGCCACATAATCTTCTTTCCTCATAATGCAATCTATTTTGTGAAGTGGACCAGTCCCTCCTTCAGCAAAACAACCCCACAACATGATGCTGCCATCCCCGTATTTCATAGTTGGCATGGTGTTCTTAGGCTTTGAAGCTTCTCCCTTTTTCCTCCAAACATAACAATGGTCATTATGGCCAAAAAGTTCAATTTTAGTTTCATCAGACCCAAAAATGTAGGTCTTTGTTCCTTTGTTTGTGCATTTGCAAACATTAATCTGGCTTTTATATGTTTCCTTTAGAGTAATGGCTTCTTCCTGGCATAGTGGCCCATGTTGATACAGTACTCGTTTTACTGTGGATAATGACATAATCTTACCAACTTCCACCGGCATCTTCACAAGATCTTTTGCTTTTGTTCTGGATTTGATATGCACATGTCGGACCCAAGCACGTCATCTCTGAGACATAGAACCCATCTCCTTCCTAAGCGGTATAATGGCTATAACAGTTAGTCCTTGTATGGAGGAAGACAAGTAAGGAGGGTGAGAGATTGATCTGCAGCTCTGCTGCTAGAGTGTAGCTGAGAAAGAGGAAAGCTGCTAGGCTGTATGACGACTGACAGGCCCACATGAATACTAAAGACAGTTCATTGTGGATTATCACAGACTCCAGAGGCCCTGACACTGTCTGTAATAGAAGAAGGAAGATTAGACTACCATTATATACTGAGACACTTCAAGCATCAAACATGCAGATACATACTACTACCCTCATCAGGTATACCATACCTCTGCTATTGTAATGAGCTCTTGACCCCTCATCATCCTGCTTCTAGGTGGATTTAGAGAGTTACTTATGAGGATGGTGATCCTGTTATTTTTCTGTTATAGATAGATAGATAGAATAACAAAATCCCCAGGCTGTCTAGCCACTAAATACACATTAGTACAGACCCTGTATATCATTGGGCTGGAGCTTTTTATTGTCCTCCCATATTTTGGCAGTCAGCTGCTCAGTTTGTTGCGTCAACCTCATCAACTGGGAGAGCAGCTCCTCCATGGGCAAACGAAAAAATGTTCAGGCATCAGCATCAAAGTCCTTTTAGAAAGCACAGTCTTTGTACTGGGGTTTGTCCCTCTCTCTCCACTGATAACCCAGTGTCTCACACCACAGAACTGCTTGTAGGTGTGACTCTTTTAGCGGCACTGCTTCACAATCAGGCCTCTGGCCTTTTAAGTCTTTTTGCAGCACCACTTTTCACCTCACAAACGTCACTTCAGGCACCACGTCTTGTGCCCACCTTTTGCGTCACTGCACCCATCAATGCCTCCATTCTCCACCATATGTAAGCATTCACTCACATTTGTCCACTATCTTGGGTTAGCCCAGGGACTCACATCTCTTTACATCTTTTGTAAAATGTATTGGCACACCAACTTTCTGACACCAGGAGTCTCTTTTAACCTGGCCATAGCCAGCTTTATTGAGGCAAAGGAAAACACAATAAACAAAATCCTCAGGCCGTCTAGTCCCTAAATACACATTAATACAGACCCTGTCTATCATTGGCACAGAGGACCACATGTTTACCCAGTCTTCTGCCAGGTTCCAGCTTCTTTTAAGCCTCAGGGGGCCAGAGCCTCTCTCCAGTTCTACTGTCACTCCAAACTGCAGGTAGCAGACTACGCCCCCTGATCACCTGCAGTACCAGGTCTTATTAGGCCTCCAGAGACTTTCCAGAAGCCTGTCCTGCAACACGACGAGTAGGCACCCACCCAACACATTGCCCACTCCTTGATAAGAGCCGACCCGGAAAGAACTATAGACGGCTGCCAACTGCGTACTGTGACCGACATCAAACATAAATGGCTCTTACCCCACCATGGGCAGGTAAACTTGGTGACATGTGTCTTCTCAGTATCCTGTTTTACTTCACCTGGTGGTAGAAACATGTGACCGCCTGAGGTCGCTCTGCCACTATAAATATATATATATATATATATATATATATATATATATATATATATTTATATATATATATATATATATATATTGTGATACAGTGACAGGCGGCATTATTGAGGGGAGATATATCTCTCCTAGAATGCTCTCCTATGCAGCCTTGGGGAGTATGTGGAGCATTGCGTGTCACTGAGAAACCTGGTCTCTGTGAAGGGAAGCCGACAGGTTGTGTGTCAGTAACAATATGTTACTGACATGTTTGGTGTAAGCGGCTCCAATCCGCTGTTGTCTGGGTTGGCTTTTCCTGGAGTGGTCAAAGAGCAGGGTGGGTTGCCACTCCCATGCACCAGGTGAGGCTGGTGTCTGGCCTCTAAATTCTGGACCTGTAGGCCTCTGCAGGGTCTGCTCTATACTCTGTATCTCAGAGGAAAGACCTACTGTGAAGAAGTCTGCTGTAAGAGCTTAAGCTGTGCTAGTACTAGCCAGGGAAGACTGTGTCTAGTAAGTGCTCTGACACAGTCCGAGCAGGACTTTATTTTCTGTTTGCCTGAACTTAAGGCTTGTTTGATTTTCTGTTCTGCTGCACTTGCTGAAATAAACTTAGGCAACGCCTGGACTTCAACGCCTGGACTTGAACTGTAAGTTGTGTCACTGTCTCTGTCTGCTGAAGCCCAAGCTGCCTACCTGTTGCTGGTCCCCCTCACAATATATATATATATATATATATATATATATATATATATATATATATATATATATATATATATATATATATATATACGCAGTGTTAAGCAAAAGGGTAACAATGTTTTGAATTTTAGACTTTCAGACTCCATATCTCACCATCCACTACAGCTTTGACTATGAGGCTACCATCATTTTGTAGACAATCATCTTGGTTATCTCATACATGAATTTGACTTATGTTGTCCTGCTGAAACATTATGTTTTCCTTTTAATGCCCATAGTACTCCAATGTACGCAGTACCTCATCTTGTAAAATACTGACATATAGCTCAGCATTGAGATCACCATCAATCCTGCTTAAGTAGCCTTTGCCTGTGAAACAACCCCATATCTTCATGTTTTCTTTACGAAACTTGACAGCTACTTCAATTTCTCGAATCATTAGCCCCCTTTTCCCTTCCAGACTCATTTGCACCCATCAAAGCCCAGACTATTTACTTTCATTTCAATTCTTCAAATTACCTGTTTTCAAACTTTTACTATCTACTTTTTATACTTTTTTTGTAAACTTGAGCCAATGCTTCTTTTGATGATATTGAAGTCGAGGCTTCTTCACCTTTTTTTGGTCTAACGTTCCAAACTTGTGTAATGCGTGTCACATGGTGGTTGCATGGACGTCTGTAATCTCATTATTTAGAGCATATGAGCCACCTCCACTACCGTGCTCGTCACACCAGAACTAATAGACTTTGTGATGAGTCAACTTGTTGACTCCGATATTTTGGACAGACTTCATTTCATATTCTTTAGCTGTCATGGCAATTTTGTTGTCTGAGAGACCTTGATTCCAACCAAGAAAGACTGTTCCACCACCGGGAGCAAAACATGCATTTACATGACAAATACCTGCATAACTAAGCATATGATAAATAGTTGCAAGTCAAATTCGTGTATGTGATAGCCAAGATGATTGTCTATAAAAGGAAAGTAGCCTCAAAATTTTCAAAGCTGTAGTGGGAGATACGGAGCCTGAAAGTCAAAAGTTCAAAACATTATTACTATTTTGCTTGCCACTGTATATATATAGGTGTGTGTGTCTTTTCATGGGACAACACTGCAGATGTGACACTTTGATACAATGTAAAGTAGTCAATGTACATGTTATCACACTCATACTGTCTTATACTGCTCACTTGAAGTTCAACATGGCATCTCATGGCAAAGAACTGTCTAAGGATATGAAAAAAATAATTGCTGATCTAAATAAAGATGGCCTTGGCTATAAGAAGATTGCCAACACCAGGGCCTGACTGGAAGTAAAAAGCAGCCCTGACATTCGGACCGCAGCTACAAGAAGGCCCCTTCCTCGAAGCGTCATAATTCAGGGGAGCCATTTAGGCTGTATGTAAGCTGCAGATCAGGGAGTCATCTCAGAGGGGATGGCGCCGCTCTGCTGAAGCGCAGTCAAACATGATGGCAGCAGAACGCCATACTGAGGTGATTCTATTTTTGATGAAATTGTGCTCCTGTAGATTTGATGTAAAGAGTTGCTGTAGCTAACTGTCTACTTTCGCCTACCCCTGAACCCGGCCCTGGCCCTGAGTCTAACAGACATGTATGGCACATGCTGTGGATCAGCCATGAATGAGCATATGGAAATGTTCCATTAATAATTTTTTTTCTCGTCCAGACAGATTTTGACAGGTTATTTTCACACCTATTAATAATATCACCTCTGTAGGGGCTGATATGACTGATACAGGGGATAATTATTACCCTCTAACATAGCAGTCCCTATAGATGTGATATTACTGTTGTAACAATAAGGGCTGAAATGACCCATCCAGGCCAGTAATGATCTACATGGATGCTGGGTACTGAGATCAGACTATGACATCCGTATAGATCATTACTGACCTTGGCAGCTCTTCTCGGCCCCTGTTGTTGTGTGTGTGATCTGCCTGTGGGGCCAGCTCACTCACCAGGGATGTGTTTTGAGCATCAGGGGGTCGTCTTCAGGAGCTGCACCGGCTTCTGTAGGAGCCCGGGAGTGAGTCTCTCTGATCTGCCGGGACCGCGGAGACACTGCTGATGTCCTGCTCAGGTCAGGAGGCGGAGCCGCAAACTCTACAACCAGGGGGAGGTGTAAGGCTGTACAGCCCTGCTCAGGACTTTGAATCCTGATGTAGGATAAGTACGGGATATTTGTTGCCATGCCGCTCTGGATGCCTGCGGCCGCTGCTATTGCTAAGCAAGCTCATACAGCAGAGCAGCACAAGCGGCCCACAAGCAGAACGGCCCACCTTGACATGGCTATTTAATCAGTGCAGTGTAACTTGTAAGCTGGTTCCTTCATTCCCCGGATTATGCAGGTCTGAATAGGACCCAAACGAGAGGTATCAATAGTGTAGGAATCAATAGTGTAGGACCACCTGCCTTGAGATCCCATTGAAGTTCGGAGGTGGCTTAAACAGTTTTGATCAAAAATGTGAACTGAGAATCTAAATTTTTTTCATATATCCTAGATAGCAGAAATGCTTTTTTCAAAATTCCTATTTCCCCTTTGATAGTGCTTCAGTTTATAGTGTGCCACTGTTATAGGAATATGTATGTATGTATACTACAGCCGCACCAGTGTTGCACCTATGTTCATTTTTTTCAAACATTATTTTGGGGGATGTGCATAACCATATATTGCTTTTAGCATGGATTACTGCAACCATGTCCTGTGGTCTGATGAGGCCATGATAAACTTATTTGGTTCAGATGGAGTCAAGTGTGTGTGGCAATAACCAAGTGAGGAATACAAATACAGTCAAGCATGGTGGTGGGAGTGTCATGGTTTTGTGCTGCATGAGTGTTGCTGGTTGTGGGGAGCTATAGCTCAATGAGGGAACCATGAATGCTAACATGTACTGTGACATAGTGAAGTGCAGTATTCCAACATGATAATAATAACACACCTCCAAGACGACCATTGCCTCGCTAAAGAAAATAAGGGTAAAGGTGCTGGACCGGCCAAACATGTCTCCAAACCTAAACCCTATTTAGCATCAACAGACGGTGGAAGAGCACAAGGTTTCTAACATCCATCAGCTCCGTGATGTTGTCATGGAGAAGTGGAAGAGGATTCCACTGGCTGCAACCTGTAAAGATCTAGTGAACTCCATGCCCAAGAGAGTTAAGACAGTGCTGGAATATAGTGGTGGCCACACAAAATATTTACACTTTAGGCACAGTTTGTCCATTTTTACTTAGGGATGTACTCACTTTTGTTGTCAGTGGTTTAGACATTGATGTTATTTTGAGGGAACTGTAAATCAACACTGTTATACACTGTTATACAAGATGTACACTGACTACTTTACAAGTGTCTTCATTTCTGTCCCATGAAAGGATATAATACAATAGTTACAGAAATGTGAGGGGTATACTCACTTTTGTGAGAATATATGTATATTTGTGGCTCAACTTCAGCCAATAAAAACAGGTTTTAAACAGTCTGTGTCTATGACTTATAGTCTCTTTCTCAGAGTCCTTTGGGTTCTTTCCCCAAAAGCATCAGCGAAGAGTAACAAAATGCAGGTGAGTGGCTGTATTTATTACCTTTCTGATCATTGTATATATAGTGCTCAATGAACACTCATGGGCCTCATGAATGAAAACTGTCTAGGTCTAAGGGTATGTTCACATTCCTGATTTAGACACTGAAGGCGACATGTATGATTTTTGGGGTTTAGACGCCAATTTTTGTGCGCATTATAATAGTGCAGAATGCGCCTGATTTATGAAACTGGTCTACTGTAGGTCATAAATCAGGCCCATTCTAGTGCAGAAAATTAAGGCTCAGGTAAACCACTTTTAAAGTGGTCTCCCCGTTCCAGCAGTAATGCGCCTAGATTTGCCTACTGAAGTTATAAATATATAGTTTTGTACGGTTCCAGTGCACCCTGCCTCCCGTGCACCCTCTGAAATCAGGCGCATTACGAAGTGCCGCGGGCGTTCTGTAATGCACCTGATATTGTTGCGTGGGAGATTTAAACCTATTGCGAATGGGGCTGCGCTAGATATCGGGCTGTAAATACGCCAGACTTTAGGCACAGCCCCGTTCATACCTGTCGCCCTGAATTTTCAACATCCAAATCAGCATCAAAACCTCGTCTGAAAAGCACTTCAAAAGCATCAGGTTTTCTCCTTTTGGTTTCCGACGATGTTTTGCAGCTGTTTCAGACAAGGATTTGATCAAGTTTTGGTTATGGTTTACTAACACTGTTTTCTTTCTAAAACACCAATACAAATTAATAGCCTGGGCAAAAACCAAGCCAAAAAACACGTCAAAAACGTGCCAAGAAATGTGTCTGGTTGAGTTTTTGGGCAAGGTTTTGAAGCTCTCTATTGATTCCTGTAGGGATTTTCGGCTTACAAAACGCTTCAAGAATTGACATGACACCTCTTTTTTTAGTACCCAAAACAGCAACCAAAGAAGCACCTGAAATACGTGCTAAAAACCTCGTCGTGTGTGAACTACAACACTGTTTTACAAAGGAATCAATGAAAATGAACTAGGAGAACTTGGAGAAATGAAAGGGGTGCTCTGATTGATTGCTATGGGCAACAAAGAAAGTTTAAGACCTAGAAAGTTTTCGTACAAGTCCTCCTTTGTATGTAACTTAGCAGAGAGCTTTCAGGTTATCATATGATCTCCAGGGCCAAGTAACTACAGTAGTGGTTTGACCTATACAGAACAATATCAGCCCTGCAGTCAGTGCTGGGGGCTTCATTCTCCTGCAACTGCTAATATACCATCCACAATTGTTATTATAAAAAACATTAAAAGGACTTCTTTACATATATAAAAATAAAGCTGTATGTATCTGAGCACAAGAAAGCATTTTAACGTATAAAAATCACATAAACTATAAAAAATTTAATGAGGGTAAACAACCAAGACAGGAAGATCACAATAAGATCACAGTCACCACAATATTCAGTAAAAAGTTCAGTAAGTTCAGTATCCTAGAGATGGAGGTACTTGTTGTGGAAAATACAAATCAGTACAAAAACAGCAGCAAACAACCTTGTGAAGATGCTGGAGGAAACAGGTAGGCGTATCTTTGGACATAATGCGGATAGAGTCAGCTCACCTCTATAGTAGCAGGATACTGATCAGTCCACCAAAATTGCACGTCCTCTACTCCAGTTGTGTAGAATTAATAACAAAAAACAGTTCTTTAGAACAGCAAAGACTTTGCAATAAAATCAGTGCTTCAATTTATTAGTACCCACGGGTACAATTAAAAGGGTATATAATGAGGCAAGGGGACATGATGAACAAGTGCGTAGACACTACATACACCGACACGTTTCAGGCACTACGTGCCCTTAATCATGGCATAAGTAACTGTGAAAGAACTCACTATTTATATACATATATGAATTAAAATCATAAATGTCTCACCTGTGTGACTCGCGTGCAGCTGGGAAACCACGCTGAACTATGCCGCACTGACATGCCGGTCATGTGGCCGGAAATGACATAATAATTTGGAGAGACTGCACAATACGCGTCTCCCATCATGTTCTGGTAAGGGCAGAAAATAGACATGCGCAAACAATCACGGTAATACGGCAGCGTTATATTACATTAAATGAAAAACGCCGCGATAGCATGTAAAACAGAAACCAAAATGCACACGAGTCACATAGGCAGCAAATCACACAGTAAAAAATTAGCCAACTTTGTATATTATTAGATAGATCCAAACGGTTAAGACAAAGAGATGAAAAAACAAAACCTTTGAAAACTACAACTATAAGACCTGTATCCTTAATAATGGCACATTGTTTCACTTTTTAAATGTAAGCCATTAGGATAAGTTGTATTAAGAGTAACAATCCATAGTGCTTCTCTATCACGCAATTTTCTCTCTAGATCGCCTCCTCTTTTTGATTTAATAACTTTTTCAATCCCAAAAACCTGTAAGCAGCTAGTTATGCTTTTCAATTATATGTTTCGCCACTTTAGATTTCATGCGCAATGAAGTGTTGGTAACATCATTCAGATGCTCCAATATTCTTATTTTCAGCTTTCTGATAGTCGAGCCTATATACATTATGTTGCACCTTATACACTTTATTGCATAATTACAATTAATGTATTGATTAATATGATACATTTTATTGGTTGTGGGACATGAAAAGTTTGACAAGGGTATGAATACTTACACATTTTACCATGTGGGTTGAGTTTTATTGGACAGATCGTGTGAAGATAATACATTTCCTTAAGGGATTTGATTGACTAATTATGGCTTCTCTTGACGTAAGAGCCCTCTACTCCAACATCAGACATGAGTTGGGCTTAGAAGCAGTCTCAAGTTTTTTAGATAAGGAACCCGTGTTTTCTGAAGTTTTTAAATCTTTTTTACTACAAGGATTGGAATTAATTTTAAAAAATAATTTTTTTTAAGTACGACTCCGCCCATTTTCATCACCAAGTAGGTACAGCGATGGGGACTAGGGTAGCCCCATCGCTGGCTAACCATTTTATGGGGGCATTCGAGGGATCTTTTATCAGTGGCCCAAATAATCCTTTTTTAAAGAATATAATTTATTACAAACGTTTTATTGATGATCTCATATTTATTTGGGAGGGCCCTCCTGATACTTTTAATAATTTTGTATGTTTTTTAAATGATAACCCTTGGGGCATAAAATTTACCTCTACTGTTCATTCACAAGAATTAGTTTTTTTTAGATTTACATCTATATATTAACAATGGTAAAATGGCGTCCAAAACTTTTTTCAAAAAAACTGATTCGAACAATTATTTATTATTCAATTCAAACCATCAGAGAAATTGGATAAGGAACATTTTGGGCAATACCGAAGATTAAAGAAGAATTGCACTGATGAGTCAACTTTTAACACTCAAGCTGACATTTTAACCAACAAATTTAAACAAAGAAAATACCCTGGGGAATTACTGAAAGGTGCCCGTAATAAAGCTGCCTCTCTCACACAAGATGAGTATTTAAAATCCGAAAAAAAGCAAAAGAGTGATAAGGATTTTAATATATGCCTTGTCACTACTCAAAACAGCCAATATAAAGAGGTGCAAAATATTTTCTACAAACATTGGAATTTTTTGCTCCGAGACCCTGGCCTCAAAGATGTCATCCCTACACGACCCCATTTCATTTACAGAAAATCAAAAACATTAAAAAACATATTGGCTCCCTCTGAACTCAAACAACACACAATAGGAAGTACTGAAAAAAGAAAGGAAAATAATTTTACTGTGAAAGGCTCTATACCTTGTGAGAATTCTATATGTAAATGTTGTAAAGAAATAGTCATCAGTAATACTTTTACCTCTTCAGCTACAAAAGAGGTATTTAGAATGAAAGAAAATCTATCATGTAATAGTGACTATGTTATATATTTAATTACATGCTGCTGTAATATGCAATATGTGGGAAAGACCTCCACAAAGCTTTCCCGTAGATTGAATAACCATCGGTATGATGCCAGGCATGGCAGACTTACCTATAGCCTGCCTCGTCATCTTTTGGAGGTCCACAACATCAGAGATCCTATTTTTTCTATACAACCTATTGATCGTATTGCAGAGGATTGCACTGATAGAGCTAAAATGTTGAGTAAAAGGGAAGTATATTGGATGTACAAACTTAATACCTTGGAGCCTCATAAGCATATTCTTAATTCTTCAGATATATGTTATAAATATTGTACCTTTTATATTATATCTATATATATTTTTTATTTAGTATTTTTTATTATTCCTATTTATGTTATTATTTATCATTTATTATTTATTAATTTTTTATTTTTAAATGTTTTTTTATTAAAGTTATTTCGTCTTTTAATATATTTATACCGTAGAAGACAAAAAAAATCCAGACACCAAAATTTGGGTTTTTTTGATATTTTCACATTCCCTAAAAATGTGAATAAGGTGAACAAAAAGTTGCATCTATCCCAAAACAGTACCAATAAAAAGCCCACTTCAGCCTGCAAAAAAAAAAAATTAACCCTCCCTCAAATCCATAGGTGGAAAAACAAAAAAGTTATTGGTGACCGAAAAGATATATGGAATGTTTGTGCTAGTGGTTATTTTACCCTAAGCTTTCATACTAGCGGTAATGAGATCCTACGTACATGCAGAGTGACACATCAGGGATATTAAGTCTTGCGATAATGATGTAAAGTTGCCACGTGGGCACTGGTCTGTAAATGAAGATGCAAGGTGAGAAGGATCTTGGTGTACTTCTAGATCATAGATTACATAAAAGCATGAAGTGTCAATCAGCTGCCTCTAAGGCCAGCAGGATATTGGCTTGTATTAAAAGAGGGATAGACTTGTGATACAGGAATGTAATATCGCCACATACAAAGCTTTGGTGCAACTTTGTTTTCAATAATTAGTTCTGGGCACCACTTTATAGCAAGGATGTACTGGAGTTAGAGAAATTACAAAGACAAGCAACCATGTTAAGAGGGAAGGAGTATCCCGGTTATGAGGTAAAAATTAAAGGGGTTTTCTCACCACAATGATTAGCTTTTAAAATGTATAGAAAGATAAATGAAAACTATTACCAAATATGTTGCTGTTTTGGTTTTGCTTTCTTTAGGAGATAAATAAGATTTTACACAAGATTCTCTAGGTTACCGACCACATGCTCTATCTTATCTGCAATAGATCCAAGCTGCAGTCCAACCATGATGAGTCACTACCTGCTGAGCCTTATCGCCAGTCTCATTGAACCTATAGAACGACCACAGCTTGACCAGGAAGTGTGCTTCTGAAGCTAGCTGTGACTCTGTGGAACAGCATGTTGAGACGACCCCTTTTAACTTTGATTAATTACAGGAAACATGATTACTTATATAAGTACATAAGTGGCCCCTACAAAAAGTATGATAAAAAGCTTTTTCATGAACCACCCCACCCCCATAAGAAGATAATGGGGCACTCCCTATGTCTATAGAAGAAAAAAGATTCAATATACAGAGGAGAAAAGCCTTCTTTAACATGAGAACTGTAAATCTGTGGAAAAGACTGCCCCAGGAGCTGGTCACAGCAGGAACAGGTGAGGGCTTCAAGATACGCACCCTCATTTTATCCCCACATTGGTGGGGGGGGGGGTGCTTCTTATAGTACGAAAAATATGTAATATATTACATCTATCTTGTGTCTAAGTATGTTTGGAGAGACTGCCTAACAACTGCTCAGTTTTATTGTTTATCAGCTTCCCTGGGTTTCGCACCTGAAGTCGTTGGAGTCTATAAAGCTGAGCTGAATAAGGCACTCTGTGCAGAGTATAGGTTTTGATCCTGTATAGTTCTGTGGTGGTGGATTTTTTTGGCTAGTGTTAATCAGCTATTATAGATTGAATAATCTTGCTTCTAGTCTCAGTGTAGTTTTGGACTTTTTAGCTTTAGAGAAATATAGAATTAGGCTTTGTCTAGTTTCTAGGACCTAGGTATTGCTGGGTCCTAAAGCCACTTGCAGTATTAAGATCATTTGTTAACTTAGGAACATATCTGAGGAAACAGTGACATCAAGAATACCATAGAGACAATAAGTGAGGGACAATTATAGTTATTATTCTTCTGATCATCAAGTGTTCACCCATTTGAATCTCTACCAAACTGTGCACCTGTCTTCATTCGCCTGCTATTGGTTTGCCCAATCATCTAGAAATGAGTCGTTTTACTGATACGCTTTGTATTGCCTCTTTTATATGACTGCTGGTGAACTTATTGTGTTGTTAGTTGTTGTTTGGAGTCAAGTACACCAGTGCCGTTACAGATGCATTTGTATGGAATAACACAGCAGACAGTGATATTTCATATAGTTAAAAAGAAAGGTATACTGCTGTACATGCTCAAATCCAAAAGGTTACTCTTTCAGACCCCATTGGATACATGAGAGGCTATTGATTTGTTGGACATATGGATATGCCACATAGACACTGGAGTCTCAATTCAGCCTAACTGGTACAGGTACATTAATATTTATTAACTATACACTGCTCAAAAAATTAAGGGAACACTAAAATACCACATCGTAGATCTCAATGAATTAAATATTCCAGTTGCAATTCCAGAACAATAAAACATAAAAATGATCAATGAAAATCAAAATCAAAGTGGAAAATCAAATTTCAGGCTGACCCCAACTTCTGGAAATGCCCAAGACGGAAAGAGGCTCAGAAAGTGTGTGGCCCCAGGCCTGTAGACCTCCCTACAATGCCGGGGGTAGCCCTGTTGAGGGGGTGATGTTCTTTTGAGGGACCCTCCCAGACCTGGATTAAAGCATATTCAACTCCTGTACAGTCGTGGTGCTATGGGGCAGGGGGGGTGGATGAAAACGAGATTTGGGTTTTCCCCCCAGATGTGCTCAATTAGTTTCGGTCTGGGAAAATGGACAGCATCCTAGCATCATGCCTTAAACAGCAAAAAAGCGACAAAAACTTCCCCCACATCGTCATGCTCAATGAATCCGGGGCCCACTGCACTGCATAATTTCACATTGGTCTGAGATCCCCCCACACCTAATGGCAGTCAGGGTACTTCTGGCTAGCAATCCACAAAATAAAGAAAGTCAGGTCACCCAAAGCTTCATCAGCGAGCACAGTAGGACTGCACTTTCTCGTCTGGATACAGTGAAAACAAATGCAAAACTGTTTTGTTGAACAGCCTTTCCCACCGGGCACCAAAAACATAAAAACTAATGAAATTTATTTCTGCCCATAAAATACACACGCTTCCATAAGGTGTAGGTTCCACATAAATTAGCTTACCGTTTTGGGGGGGGGGGGGGGGGGTGATAAACACCCTTTTTAAATGCTATAAATGCTAGAACAGAAAAAATTTCATTAAGTTTAAATTTTTTTGGTTCCTGGTGGGAATCGCTGTATCAACACTCCAGTTTTGCATACTTCTGGCTAACACATGGAGGGCTGTGCGGCCCTCCTAAGAAATGCCTCCCCACACCATTTCTGACCCACTACCAAGTCAGTAATGCTTGTGGATGTTGCGGGCACAGAAAAATCTCCAGGGGTGTCTCCAAATCTTCACGCTTTCACATGGCTCAGGGGAAAACCCTGGTCCTTTTGAAAGGGCACATAATGCCGGGCCCGGGACTGCCCAAAGGGAAACCGGGCATTTTGCCCGCGGCCCGGGGGTCCGGGCCCCACGGGGCCCCGGCTCGGATCCCCCCCGAGGAGGACAGTGTTTTCCCCCCGGCGGGCCCCGAGCCCCCGGCCGGGTCTGTGCGCCACAGGGCCGAAGGGTGCATCAGGCCCGGGACCCCCTGTGGCAGGGGACTGATAGGCCCCCCTCGCCGGGCACTGCCCACCATTATGGCCCCCCCGCCCACCGCGCAGTGCAGCACAGCCGGGGCTGAAACATTTGGATCTCTGACCCGTCTGCACTCCCGGGGAAGGCGCGGGGCAGGGGCACGAGCGTACGCTTGCGCGCCTGCTCCGGGGGCCCCCAAGGGGGTGAAGCAGCCGCCCCCTCAGGTGAAGAGGAGGGGAAGGTGTTTATTATTTTTTTTTTTTTTTTTAAACATTTTACTGCCCCCTGGCTCCCTAAAAGCCTTGCCCGGGCTACCTAAACCCTGCCCTCATTTAAAAACCCTGCCGGCTATATAATGCCCTGCCCTGGCTCCCATGCCCTCCCCCTGGCACCTATACCCTGCCTGCCTATATGATCCCCCCTTCCTGGCTCCCTATATCCTCCCTGGCTACCTATCCCCTTCCCGGGCACCAAAAACCCCCCTTTGGCTATATATGCCCTGCCCGCTACCTAACCCTGCCCGGTCTCCTTCCCTGCCCTGGCTACCTATACCCTCCCTGCTCCCTAATCCCCTGGCTATATGACCCCTTTTCCCTGGCACCATACCCTCCCGGGCTACTTATCCCTTCCCTGGCTCCCTAACCCGCCGGGCTATGAACCCTGCCCTGACTACCTACACCCTTTGCCCTTCTATAAAACCCCTGCCCTGGGCCTATACCATCCTTGGCTACCTATACCCTCCCCGGGCTACCTATACCCCCCCCTGGCTATATGATGCCCGCCCTGGCACCTATACCCTGCCCGGGCCCCTATACCCCCCTGGCTGCCTACCCTGCCCTGGGCACCAAAAACCCTGCCCTGGTACCAATACCTTGCCCTGGGGGCCCAAACCCTCCCCCGGGCTATATGATGCCCCCCCGGCAAACCTATGCCCCTGCTCTGGCTCCTATACCCTCCTGCTATATAAAGCCCCCCCTGGCTACCTACCCCCTGCCCTGGCACCTATGCCCCCCCGGGCTACCTATACCCTCCCCTGGCTACCTATACATTGCCCGGCTACCCAATCCTCCCGGGCTAAATGATCCCTGCCTGGCTCCCTTTAAACCCCCCCTGGTAACCTAACCCTGCCGGCATAAAAATGCCCTCCCCCTGGCTACCTATACCCTGCCGGGCTGCCTAACCCTCCCCTGGCTGCCTATACCCGCCCTGGCTGGCTATCCCTCCCCGGGGCCCCCTAACCTGCCCGGGCTCCCTATAAATCCCTGGCCCCCCTTTCCCCCACCCTGGCTTCCTATACCCTCCCCCTGGCGCCTTATACCCGCCCTGGCGCATAAATACCCTGCCTACCTATCACGCCTTGGCTGCATAAAACCCCTGCCTACCAAACACTGCCCTCCTCCTAATACTCCCCCTCCCCCAATACCCCCTCTGTCTGCCTATAAGGGGCCCTTTCCCGCCTGTAACTGTCCCCCCTGCCTCATACTGCCCTCCTACCTACATACTGGCCCCGCCTGCCTGTACGTCCCTGCTACCTACAACTGGCCCCCCCTGCCAAAAGGGGGTCTACCTATTTAAAAAGCCACTTATCTGACATTTTTTTAAATTTTTAATTTTTTTTGGGCTAACATACCTGTTTTGGGGGAAATTTATAGGGAAAATGCTGGAAAAGAGAGGAGTCCCAAGATGTATTTTTGGGAAATTTAACAGGACGGAGGGCCCTAGAAGAAAACATTGTGCGTACGGAGAAAAGAAATGGGAAGGAACGACTCTCAGGGGAAGACACATGAGGTTTGGGGCCAGAAGGAGAAAAAAAGGGGAAGAAGACAATCCCATCAAGATGAACCTCCTGTGAGCCCATCCCCCAGGGGCATTTTACTTTTTGTTTGATCATCGATTAAAAGGGGGACCTACACTTTTGATTTGGGGGGGTAGGTTTTTAACGGTGCAAAAAAAGGGGCAGTGTGGGCTTGCCCTATTTTAAACAAATGCACACCGACTCTTTATGAGGGTTTTTCTCGCACCACTGTTTTCTTCTTTCTTGTGTGTAGAGAGCCTCACCGGGGCGGGTTTTGGTAAAATTTTTTTATGCGTTTTTTTTTGTGCAGAAATGTACAGCATTTCCTCCTGCCTTCTCACAAAAACACAAAAAAATGAACAAAAAAGCTTGTTAAAGGGAGCTTAAAAAGGGGTTTTATTTTAGAAAGTGGCGAGGGGGCGAGAACAAGGACATTTTTTTTAAGCGGAATTTATGTGGGCGCTGGGGGGTTTGTGCCAGGGCGATTTTTTTTCCCATCCGGCCCGCAGAGTGCCCAAAGTCAAATCGGGAATCTTATGTTTTTCCCGGAAAAAGCCAAACCCACGGTGTTTCCCGTAACATAACATAACTTTTTGATGTTGGGGCCCTCATACCACCCTCATGGGGTCTGTTTCAACAGTTTAGTTAAACAAAATTTTATAAAAGTGACCCTTCTGGATTTTCAGATTTCGGCACGCTCCACCCTTTTCCCCTTTCACAAAGGGGGAGGTAGCGGGCCGCTCTGGGGTTGTTGCCCCCTACACCCCCTCCACTTCGCCCACTCTTTCCCTGCTCTAGACACACGACATGACAGACACAGCAACCTCCTGCTACAAGCCGCATTGTTTTTTAACCAAACCGGATGAGCTGCACTACCTGAGCAACTTCTGTGCATTGTGGACACAACCTCACGCAACCTCAAGGGGTGCGAACAATGATAAAATGCAAAAAAGTAGCCAAAATGACCAAAATAATAGCCAAAAAGGTTGAGAACAGAGAAATGGTCTGTGGTCCCACCGCAAACCTCCTTTATAGGGTTTTCTTCAATTCCTATCATTTCTACCCGTAGTCTTTCCATTGCAAAACGCAGGAAAAATTGATTTACAATATGTTTTAACACACTGAAGGGGATTTTACCCGAGTGTAAGACATAGATTACAAATTTTTTGTTTGAAGTGTTCCTTTTATTTTTTGAGCAGTGTATTTTTTAACTTTTGTGCTTATATAATATAACAAATAAACAAAGATTTTTTTTCCCTTTTAAAAACATCAAAAATTTTTCACAAAAAAATGCAAATAACAATACAAGCAGCAGAAAAAAATATTGGTTCAGCATGCCACATTTTTCCCTTGAGTAAGAAACTTTTTTAGAGTTCTCAAATTGTCCCAAAATATATTTTTATTAACACACAAGCAACACGTGCAAAATCTTAATTTTAGATTGTTTGTACTTTCACTGTCTAATTTAACTTTAAAACCAAGCACATTAAAAAAAATAATAAAATGATTTTCACAAAAACTTAGTTTGATATTAATATTAGCAGTCTAATTCTAGTGCCTCTCTTGATTAGTCCCAGCAAAGTGCTTTGATTGTTTTGTTCCGTTCCCGGCCTTTTTGCTTGTGGGTATAAAATGCACTTTAAAATTATAAACTAAAGCTCTCTTTATGAGCAGCAGACATTTTTGTATTATGGTCCCTAATCTTGTGCAGCATATAATCACCCAAAAATGAAAACTGAAAGACAAATTTATATTCGACCAGCTGTTTGAGACTCTCACTTATGGAGTGGGCAGATGTTTACTTGTCATTGGTTCCCAGGCCCCATGTAAATTAGCTTGGACCAACTTTTAATTTACCTAATATAAAGCGGTCACTTTGCCCAGAGCAGATTTTAAAATAACTTACTGAAATCATTAAAGGGATGTTCCCATGAAGAAACATCCACATAACAGGTCGGTTCATAGCTAGCTACGAGCCAACCATGTTACAGAATGAGAAGGGTGAAGCTTATGGCTGTCTTCTCAATTCATTTCTATGAGAGTCCCAAATATAATGTATTTTGAACTCTCATAGAAATGAATAGGGAGGATGGCCACAAGCGCTGCCCTCCACATTCTTTAACACAGTTGGCTTCTAGTTAGCTATGAGCCAACCTGTTCATATTCTTTCGTGGGAACACCCCTTTAAGGGTACCTTGTAAATGAGAAGAATCTTTCACCTGATTTTATATATTTCTGTATGTCACATATTGAGAATCACAAAATTGTTTTTTTTTAAATTAAATGGGGTAAAAAATGTATAAAAACCATTTCCCATTTATTGATGTCACAAAATGTAGCTACACCCATTGTAGAGAGGTGCTTGGCCCGCCCTCTCAACTGAAAACTAATGGAAAACTGTCAATCAGTGGCAGGTGAGCAGCTCATGGATAAGATGGACTTGCCATGGATGGGGGCCAGCTGCACGTTGTAGAACTATATTATCATATTATTATTAAGCAGTTAAAACTTCTTCTAGAATCTAAATGATATGCAACTGATTTCACTTCATCACTGAATCCTGACGATTTGAGGTATGTTTTAAACAGACGCCTTTAGAATCAGTGGGAGATATCATAAGCGCTCATTGAGAAAGCTAGAGAGAGGGTCAGATACCAGAGGACCAGATATACTGAGAGCTGCATGGGAGTGGCGAGAAATCAACAGTCCAAGCAGATTTATATGGAACCTTTCTTATATCCTTTTTACTCTGTATAAGCTGAAGCAGTTCTAAGCCCTATATTAAAATGTGTGCACTAATTATTAATCATTAACTGCAGATCTGGATTAAAGACTCGTGTTGAAATGTATTAGAAGTCACTGGTGCTTTATTTTATTACTGTTTAAATTAATACAAAAGTTGTACTTGTATTTGCAGTTCTGATGTGGTATTTAACAAAATACAAACTCAGCACTGATAGTAATGTCAGACTCTCAGGCCTTGCACCATGGGCACACTGCCACACACAGTTTCTGTGCTGCACCACTGCTGCTCACTTTTGATGACTCTCTCTTGCAGACACTCCTAGTAGTTGTCTGTCACCGACTGCTTTCTTTCACATACCGTTTTCTGAGTAAGGAACTCTTACTTATGGCTAGCTCCACTACAGCTGTCCTGTCACCTCTCTTACTGAAACTACTGCAGTATTGATCTGGTGTGTCTGGGGCACACCGGTAAAGCTTATTCTTTGGGCCCACCAAAGGAGTTGATTATTGGGGTCCATCTGTAAAGTTGATTCATGGAGCCCAGCAGCGATTTTCATTCTTGGAGCCCATCAAGGGAGTTATTAGGGCCTATTGTATAGCTACTGTACAAAACTACACATGAGTTTTGCCACTTGCTTTCTTTCTCTTTTTTCTCTGCATTTCTCCTTGAATGTGGCCTATAATGCCCAGATTCCCACCAAAGGTTTGCCCTACTGTCCTCTGGGCCAGACTAAGCCTGGGCTGCTGTCACTGAGTCACCAATGTAAATAACTGGATTCTGAAAGGCTTGGGCCAGCAATTCACCTGTCCACCAGTAGATGTTGCTAGAACACAAAAAAACGGAGTAGGAAGAGGAAAAGCCTGGGATAAAGAGGGGAAGAAGTCAGTTCAATGGCAGTTGGTGAGAAAGTGGAGAAGATAGGAGAAAGTGAGATCTCCAGAGAATAAAAGGATATAGGCTAACTATTCGGTTACATCTCAGTGGTGTAAAACCAGGGACAGAAAGTGCTGGGAACGAGTACACTGTGGAAGGGCATGGGGAGATGATGAATGGATGGAGAGGGAGACTCCAGTCCCACAGGCTAGCTGCCAAATAATGTGTGGAAGAGGAGGCCATTATAAGAGACAGTTCCCGGAAAACCCTGGGTGAAAAGTTTAGAGATTTCCACCAAAAATATTCCCAAACCCAAGTTAATAAACCTTTTCATGTTACCATCGGTTGTGTTGTGTGCACCTAGTGCTCGCCGCTATTACATCTCCATAGCACAGTTCGCCATCTCACATGTAAGGGTTCAGTTGTCTTCATGCCACTGCACTCTTTCAGAAGCCCAGGACCAACCTACATATGCTTCAATGTGATACTTGGATGTTCACATGGTATTATTTATATTAGGCAGGATATTACACACACTTTATGAAGTTGCATAGTGTAAAAATGAATGTATCTTAAAAGGGTTATCTCGCTACAAAGAATAGCTTTCAAAATGTAGGGAACACAAAATAAAGACATTTTCCAAATATATTGCTTTGTTCATCTGATTTTGTTAAGAAGATACAATTGAATTTATCACCTACCTGGCTATTTCTGTTCCCTCAGTGACCGACCTGTAAACATTTCTCCCCCCTGCTGTTTGTTCTATGTGATAGCAGTGAGTGACATCATCACATAGGTCGCGGCAGCTCTGTGCTGGCTGGCAGTAAAAAGCTTGTTTTATCTAAAGTAAACGGCACTAATCAGGGCTTTTGTTTGAGGGATCAGATAAAAACTCCTGCAAGCAGTTCTGGAGAGCTTCTGAGCTAACTTAAACTAATTAGCAGAATGAAAAAACAGAGTTGAATACACCATGGAGCTGTATGCAAATTACAGTCAGCCTGACCAGGAAGTGACAGAGTATTTTATTCATGCATCCTATGAAACTCTGTAGGGAGACAACCCCTTTAAGTGACTCCATTTTGTATTTGCAGTTCCATAAATGTCATGAATTGTTTTGTAAACCTTCAAAAGTCATTTTCAAAGGCCTCATGTTAGTTGATCATGTTTACAAGTGCAATCATTGTAAAATGTCAACTGCCCTTGCTAGCCTTATATTAACTATTGTTAAATGAATTACTAACTGGATGACTGGCAATATCCCTGGTCATCATATCTCTGATTCTGGCGTTGAGATAGATAGATAGATAGATAGATAGATAGATAGATAGATAGATAGATAGATAGATAGATAGATAGATAGATAGATAGATAGACTTTTCATACAAGGGACAAGGAGACTGTAGCCATGCTAGCAAATGAGAAGGAGAGTGGAGCTATGCAGGCAAATGAGGAGAGCGGAGCCATGCTGGGACTGAAAAGGATATTGATACAGTACAGTACTCTATGCCATACTTCAGTGTTCTACAACCTGTGGATTTCCAGCTGCTACAAAGTAAAACTCTCATCATGTTTTAGTAGTGTAGAATTGGAAGCCACGGGTAGAGAACCACTGCAGTGGATATTAACATTACATATAAAACATAAACTAAAAGATTGGGTGCTGATACAGGGCATTTATGGATATTTCATAACACAAAACTGTATGCTACATGAAATGTCTTCTAAAAGTGGTTTCACTTTATGCTACAGGTATTTGTTTGGCACATGCTGGTTGCTTTTGTTGCATAGTTGGGACTTGCAATTTGGCCCTATGTTAAGATTGGGCTATAGTGCCAAACAAAAATAATCACTCTTAGTAATTAAAGTTATAAAATATAGTTAATGACATATATCATAAAATATTACAGAATAAAATAAGGGTGGAATCAGCAAATATATTGGGACAAGCCAGAAAGATCACCACACAATGGGAATTCAGTAAACAGGTAAAATGTACAATGTGCATACATGAATAATGCAGAATTCACAGTATCCTCAAAGTTCTATCTAAAGTGCAAGTGCCCTATACAAATAACATGATTGGTGAATTCATGGTATGTACACTGAAAATTACACATCTACAGTATATCTCAAGACTCATGCAAAGACAAGCATTGAAAACAGTCAAATTGATGTACCAAATACTGTAGAGCATAACATATGTTTCCTAATGTATGTACTGTATAAATGTCCACATAACTATGTACATCCTAGTGCATACAGCCATTAAAGTGTCCCATACTATATTAATAACATGTCAAAAAGAGTAGATAATTGCTGAAAGTATATGGAAGAGTTCTATAATCCACCCGTGGTTGGAATGAAAACCATTCAAAAGGTATTGTGTCAACTTACCCATAGTATGGATACTCTGGGTCGGATGAAGGTACAGTGTATCGGAGTGGTGGCATCCCAGAGAACCCACACTATGGGTAAGGTGACATAGTACTTTACATGAATCTTGAGATTAAACCTTGTCATTTTCAGTGTAAATACCATGAATTATTGACCAATCGTAATATTTGTATTTGTAGTTGCACTTTAGATAAAATTTTGAGTATATATGCTGTGTTATTAATGTATGCATACTACCCATATACTTGATTCTGGGCTCCTTCTTTTTTTTAGAGATTTTTTCAGGGTGTTGCCATATCTTTGTGGATTTTTTGTGGATTTTTCCTTTATTTTATTTCTTAATATTTTTATGTATCAAAAAACTATTTTATTTTTATGGTGTTAATGACTCAGTTTTTTTTGTTCTGTTCTATAATTGTTGAGAGAAGAGTTTTACATGGCACAACTATTATTGCACTAACACGTGAGCATTTTTTGAAAATAGATAGATAGATAGATAGATAGATAGATAGATAGATAGATAGATAGATAGATAGATAGACAGACAGACAGACAGACAAACAGACAGATAGGTAGGGTTTTCATACATCGGGCTATTGTGTCTCAGAGTTGTATATTTTGTCCTACTTTTTACCCTACTAAATGAAGAAAGTGTTTTTCTTGCTCACTATGTGGCTTGTTCCATAATGTAATAATTCATTGTGAATGTACTGTATAAGGTTATGTATTTTCTATAGTTAGTTAGATTTTTAGATGTACGTTTGATAAATCCTATGTACTAATAGAGCAGGGATATCAAACTTGTGCTTATATTGTTTGTCATTCAGACAACACAGATTTTTTTACATGATCCTAAACAATTGCTATTCAGTAAACATAAATGTATTAGAGACAAGTATGGCTAAAAGTGCATCAGCCTTCTCCAGTTTTTGTCTAGATCTCGTATACAGCTTCTGACTATTGATTTCATTGCTGTGGATGGTTTTAATGAATGCGATTTTGATGCTGGCCTTGTTTCATTTTTATAAACATGCCTCACAGACCACCGTCTTCGATAAGTGTTTTCTGACAGCTAAATTATCCTTTTTTTACCTCTTTCCCAGAAATGAATCAATTGATTCATTGTTATTATTTTTATTTAACAGCATTCCACCATTTACATTTACAAATATAATTCCTTTCAATGAAATGCCTGTCAAATGAAGATCCTTTCACTTTCCGTCAAGAGTTATGAGCTTTGCTCATATTTTCCTGCTTCCATTATTTAGTCCCTTTTTGTCATTGTAACATAGGAAAGAAAAGGAAAAAAACTGAAATATCTGCACATGACTTTCCAGAATTAATCTTATAAGTGTTATTATAATTGCTATACATCCTACAAACTCTATGAATCTCCTGAACAAACAATCCACAACTGAAATAATGACTTGAGGTCAAAGCTTCTATCCATGTAATACTTATATATTCATGTATAGTTTTGTCATTATGCTAACAATATTACAATATTGTTTTCTGTAAATATATACAATGATGACACCATACATACAGTATCTATATGAAAACCTAAAATGCTTACTTTGTATTATGTTGGTTAATGATGCCATAATTTCAAGTACTTAAAGGAAGTTTCAAGGGAACCTGTCAGGTGGTTTATGCTACCCTCTCTGAGAGCAGGATATGATAAAGGAAGAGAAGCTGAGCTCTGGGATATGTAGGTTTATATGACTTGGAGCAGGATTTCGATTAAAAGGCAGAGAACATACTGACCGGACTCCTTAAAAGACAATAGAAGTCCTGCTTATCCCACCCACATACAGTGATTGAAAGCTTTTCCTGTATCAGTTTGTATACAGAGCTGTCAATCACAGTATGTGGGAAAGGTCAGCAGGACTTTCAGTTTCACTTCCACAGATTTTCTCTACTTTTTTTTACTAAGAAATTCAGCATCAAATCATATAAACTTATAAATCCCAGAGCTCAGCTTCTCTCCTATCACATCCAGCGCTAAGATAGGGTAGCAATAACCACCTGACAGGTTCCCTTTAAAGAGGCACCTGCAAGACAACTTCAATGCTTAATGTATGGAAATAAAGTAGAGAAAGAATAGGAACATATCTCTTACCAAATAAATCATGACTGTTTATAATTGAGGTAACAGTGTAGTCTTTGATAAAAAGCTCTGTTTTATGCTGTTTAGATAATGGTGATCTTATATCACGGTTACTGCATTGATGGATTTATATTCCTGGGGTTCATTCTGGTTCTTCAGATTAAATTACTGCTCATATTACATATGGGCTGTAGGTTAGACACATACACTGGGAAAATCTTTAGGGATATGAACCAATTGTGCATCTCCAACGTATGCCACTGTATGCCATACAATGTTATTCATCATGCATAGGCCTTTATGTGAAAGAAAAGCTGTCCTCTATGCCAAATGCATATCACATGTTGTGTTGCACAATACTGTCTAGTGGGTCCCTAAGTCATGCCCTGTGGAAGAGTTACTGTCACGGTATACCTGTGGCATAAGGTGGATCCTCTGGGTCACACATATACAGGGAACTTGTCTTCATTGCAGGGGACTCCCAGATTGTTAATTGCAATGCAGGTTCCCACATCAAAAGCTGATGTCTAAAATGGTACTTATGAGACAGGCAAGAGGTGTAGTCAGCTAGGCAAAGTGTGGAGAATTTTTGCAGGATGGGGTTGTAACAGAGGGTCAGGGTAGATGACTGATAAATGGAAAGGTCAATGGAATAGCCGAAGTCAATATCAAGTTTGCAAAATATCACCTGGATGTTCCACAATGTTTTGAGAAGAGGTGAGGCAAAAATGTATATATTTTTTTTAAATGTACAATAATATGATTGGAGGCAAAAGCATACTGCCCACTACCACCAAACCTCATCCCATCTGTGAAGCATGGTGGAGAAAGCATCATGGTTTGTAGCAGCTTTGCTGCCTTATGGTCTGGGTGCCTTGTGATAATTAAAAGAACAATTAAATCAATGGTACATGGAAACATTTTTTAGGAAACTGTGAGGGCAGCAGTCCATGACGTGAAGGTGAAGAGATATTGATTAATGCAACAAGACAATAAGCCAAAGCACATAACGCAGGTCTACAAAAAAATATATTTTTCAGGTGCCAATGTTTTTTTCATTTTGAATGAAATCCCATTTCTTTTACTGAGTTGGTTCTAGTTTTTGAGGTAATGGACATCCATGAAAATAATGCTTTCCCGTAATGCAACTTGTGTGTGATAACAAATAAAATTGCTTTTGGTCTTTCTTTTGACTCTTTAACAGTGTCTTAGGTAATGAAATATCCCATACAATTATTTTCTATTTCAATTTTTAGGCTTACAATGTTATAAAAGCAACTTTTTAAGCCAGAATTCAACTGTGCATTTGCAGAGGAAAGAAGAGCGCTACAGTAAAAGTTTATCAACCCAGTCTTGGTTTATACCCATACAATCCAATATCAGCAGCACTCGACTAGCACTAAAAACAGTCAAAGGGAACACTGGAATTATTGAAAAAGCATTTCCACTACTTTAGATACATGAAAACTTGTGGTTCTTAGTGTACATTTTTGATCAAAACTGTATAAGGCCGCCTGCCTTGAAGTCGGCCACATTTTGAGCCACACCTCCTCAGGGGCGTCGCTAGGCAGATATATCCGGGGCTCGTGCCCCGAATATATTGCCTGCTACCCCGAATGTTTCTTTCCCCGGCCGCCCTCATACACTATAGTAGCGCAGCGCCGCATTGTTGTTCTCTTTGAGAACCAACGATGCGGCGCGAGACTACTATTAAATGTCCGCTGCTCCGCTCCGATGAATGCCGCCAGGCTCCCTGCGCTGCAGCGCATGATCAAGAGGAGAGCAGCGTTCTCCTCTGAGCTGCTGAGCTTCCTTTTCAATGCGCTCTGCGCAGGGTTGGGAGGAGAGCAGCCGCAGAGTAACCTCTCATGCTGCGGCTGCTGGTGGTTCCTGCCACTGTGTGCTCAGTCAGGACTCAGGAGTGCTGCTGGGGCTTTCTGTGGAGGAGGAGGAGCGAGGCTGCAGTAAGCCCTGGGCTCCGGTGCCTGCATGCTCCTTCTCCTCCTCTAAGTCAGCGAGTGCCCGCGCAGAACAGCCGGCAGCTGTATCAGGTACTTGAGCAGGGCCAGCTTGTTATAAGTTAGTGTGACAGATCTGGGGGGCCATTATAATGTAACTGACTGCAGCATAACTGTCAGCTGAGCTCTGTGGGTAACACTGATCCACAGAGCTGACAGTCTACAAATTATATTGAGCAGCATTTATATAATCTGACCCACAGGGCTGATCTCAATATAACTCTAGACTGTCAGCTCTGTGGGTCAGTGTGACCCACAGAGTTCAGCTGACAATTATTCTGTATTACTGGGGAGCCCTGTGCCTGGCTATTATACGGGTGGGGAGCCCTGTGCCTGGCTATATACTGTGGGGAGCCCTGTGCCTGGCTATATACTGTGGGGAGCCCTGTGCCTGTCTATGTACTTATCCACATACTGGTGGTACCTACATAACTACCTACTGGGGGACCTATGTATCCACCAGTCTACTGGGGAGCACTGTATAACTGCCACCTGGCTTTTCTATCATAGGAAAGCAGGTTGCTGTGGAGGATGGAGCATAACCATGATTTCCTATATAGGCCCCCATTTGTTAGGTAGGTATACAGTATAACCCCTCCACCCCCAAGCAAGGAATATAGGTGCTGGAAAGTGAGGATTCTAAAATGTTTGTGTGGTAAATTCTGCAGAGACATGTTGTGGCCAGAAGTCATCATGGTGGTCTGGGCTGGATGGAGAAAAAGGATAGAGAACTACTCTGATCAGAAAAGGCGTCTTCTGTAAGTCACTTTATGTAACTGCACTTAGTCAGTATTATTTGGTCCTTAAGTAGTAATATTATTGGGTCTTAGTATTGTAGGATTTTCTTTAGTAACAATCATACATATGGTATATTTGCTCCATGTATAGGTGTGATATTCGGTACCTGTATGACTATTATTTAGGGGTATTACTGTGTTATACGTAGGTGAGACGTTTTGAAAAAGTAAATTCCCCTTCTACACTGCATTGCTGAGGTGATGTAAAGGATCTATGTGGACTACGTGGAAAATAAACTGCCAGGAACATACGCTGTTCTCTGTAAAAATACATAACACAGTTCACGATGTGGCGTAAAAAGTGCCGTGTGAACCCCGCCCTACTGAGCAAAACATGACATAGAGGGCCCGGGCCCCGGATGTTTTAGGACCCTAGCAACGCCCCTGCACCTCCTGTCTCATAAGTGAGAGTTTTAGGCTTTAGGGAACCACAGAAACGGAGATCCAAATTCTGAATCTGTCACATTTAGATTTGGTATGCCCGGGTTGTTAAGTTCATACTTGGGAACTTGGCGGTCACGATATCTGGCTAGGAAACTTCTAGCAGGAGTTATGACTGAAGCTGAAAATTATGACTTTGCTAGTGTGTTTACTGTAAGAGCAGTGAGACTGTGGAACTATCTGCCAGAAGAACTTGTCATGGTAAATTCATAACAGAGTTCAAAACGGATCTGGATGCATTTCCAGAGTTTAATACTAAAACAAGTAATAGTGACTAGGATTCTGGAGAAGGGTCGTTGATCCGGGGATTTATTCTGATTGCCAGATTGGAGTTGGGAAGGAATTTTTTCCCTCAAATGAGGACAATTGGCTTCTACTTCATGGGGGTTTTTGCTTTCCTCTGAATAAACACTAGCACAATAGGCTGAACTGGATGGATATCTGTCTTTTTTCAGCCTTAAAAACTATGTCCCCAGCATGTAATCACCCATCCCCCCTATATCCTAAGCAGGAGAAAGGGCTGGGGGGTTGAAGTTTCTATAAATAGCCTTGAGCCATCAAAGACCATTGTCAGATCCAAGAGCTACCATCAAGAGTAGGTCTGTCCGCTTATCTTCAATGCTGCACTCCTCAGCGGGACCTTTTTGGACCATTCGAATTGGGAAAAGTCTGTTTTTCATACTTTATTCCTTTTTGTTTTTATACTGTTCTGTACATTTTAATTTATGTCTGTCATTTTGTAACTAAGCATTTTACCTGTATATTAAAACTTTGAGAGTTTTGACTTGTTGCCCTAATGAATCCTGAAAATCTCCAAAGAGTTTAAGTAACTGCTGGTAGACATGACCGGAGTTATTTTCAGTTCCTTTCTAGAAGGTAAAAGGTGGTGGCGGTGTATGTGTTGTTGGGGCTGTGGACCGTGTGTGTGGGTACGTGCTCATAGTGTAGGCTGAGTGAGAGCCGAGTGTGAGCTGTTGGTGGGTAGCGTATCCCTGATCGCCCCCAATTTGCGCAGGAGGAGGTGGGGCCAGTAGTGAGTGTGTGAGACAGATTGCGCCCTAGAGACCCCACTGCATGTTATTTCCCCTTTCCCTGGCACATAACTGAGTTGGCAGTGAATCTAATTATCTGTCTCCTTTATTGTGAGCCCCTGTGTTTTCAAGATTCCCTCTCTGTATCCCTGTTCCCTGACAAAGATGATAACTGTTACAGATAAAGCAAGTTCTTACATATCCTCAGTCAAATAGAGCTGCTGTAAGCTGGAAATCACTTTCTATAATAAGAATAGGAGTTTCTTTGGAACATGTAGAAATAGGAGCCACCCTCACCTGGTGCCCAAAGGAGCTACTCATCCAGACACATGTAAAGAACAGTACAGAACATGTAGTACCACACTGTACTATAGAGAGGCGCTATAGACCACCAATCACTGCATGTACTTCACTAATAGATGTAAAGAGCAGTACAAGACATGTAGTACCACACTGTACTGTAGAGAGGTGCTAGTAGACCACCAATCACTTCATGCATTGTACTAATACATATAAAGAGCAGTACAGGACATGTAGTACCACACTGTACTGTAGAAAGGCGTTATAGACCGCCAATCACAGCATGCACTTCACTAATACATGTAAAGAGCAGTACAGGACATGTTGTACCACACTGTACTATAGAGAGGCGCTACTAGACCACCAATCACTGCATGCATTGCACTAATACATGTAAAGAGCAGTACAGGACATGTAGTACCACACCGTACTGTAGAGAGGCACTACTAGACTGCATGTAGTTCATTAATACAGATGTTTTACAAGTACTGTAAAATGTCTGCACTGTCTGCAACATTGTATTGTATTGTTTTGTAACGTAAGGTACTTCAATTACAAGGGCTGACGTAAGGTCTGATAGTGGTCTGAGGTCCCTTGTTTTATCAGCAAACTGCCCTAAGACACTTTAAACAAACACACCTAATTTTAGCTGGGAGAAAATGGGGGTGCTTGAGAGACTTTTTATATAAAATTAGTAACAGCTGTAGCGCATACTATATTGTATCAGCCATAGTGTATACATAATCCTTTTAGCCAAATGACAAAAATAATTATTCCAGCTGTGACTGTATTTTATTAGAAAAGGAAGTAGTCATTAAACATATACACTACTCACAAAAAGTTAGGGATATTTAGCTTTCGGGTGAAATTTATGGAAAATGTAAAAAAATTCATGCTACAGTGATATTTTATCCTGAGGCCATTTAAGTTGTAGCACGCAATGTTGATTATATCATCTCAAACAATTTAATGAAACAAAGGCCAACAACAATGGGGGGTATACACCATTAAAAATATCAATGTCTCAATAACGTGTCCTGGTCTTGAATATTAATTACAGCATGAAAACGATGTCTCATGCTGTTCACAAGTCCATTGACTACTGAGGCATGGCATCCCACTATCCTTGAAGGGCGCCCCTCAGGTCATTGAAGTTAACAAGTACAGAGTTACCAGCTTCAAATGGTCTGAGGTGACACCTGGTTTCCTCTCACCTCCTTTAAATGTGCCTGGAGTTGTGTTTCATTCATCATCTGGTTCTGCAGGGCATTGATTACAATGAAGCAGTCATCAGTGTGTGATGTAACCAAAGGATGTCCACTTCTTTGTCTTTCTGTGACTCTTCCAGTCCCTCTGTATCTGTGTTGCAACCTGCTGATGACACTCTGTGACACTCTAAGCTCAGTGGCCTCTTCCACCTGAGAACATCCTGTTTGAAGCCTCGCAATGGTGAGGTACTGTTGGGGAATTGCAAGGTGTTGTCTTGGTCACATGATGTCAAAATATGAACAACATGTTGATGAGGAATGATAAATCCCAATTCAAATTGATTCCCTAAATTTATTGTGCGATTCAGGGATCAAACCCCTGTTGTGAATTTTGCCATTAAGCTTCTTGTTGGAAATCACCAAGTTGTGCAAAAAGTACTGAAACTTATTTAGTGCATAAAAGAATTTCAAGATACCCGAAAAAAATCCCGATACCCCAACAAATACCTCAAACAAGGCTATAAACTAGTCAGAACCCATCGTTATATGTATGATGGCAATCCTATTGTGCCAGATGTCTGCTGTTTAAAAGAAAAATAATGAACAGTTAAATAGGATTTTAGCAAGTGTGATCTGTTGTTCAGGTAGGACATCAAGGGGGCCAGTGTCATGAAAATTATCAGTCCCCTCTCCTTATGGCAGTAAACATGTAGATTAGAGATGGGTGAATCGATTTTAATGAAGTGGAATTCGTTTAGAATTTCAGGAAAACTTCGGTTCTGCACAAAGCCAAAGTTTATGGTGATGAAGCGTCTTTTTTTTGGGTAAAATGGCCACGAGCACATGGCATTACATGGGGCAGAGAACTCTGGGAGGAAGAAAGGAACACTCTCAATGACATGTGCACACATGAAGCCAATCAGCAACCGGCGGGCTTCTGTGACGTCACTGCCCTATAAATATGGACGTCATCTTAAATTCTCACACTTCTCACTGTCTGTCCTGGCATAAGCATCTAGCTGCTGCTGCTGCACTATATTGAACTTATTGTAAAACGAACTCGTTTTGTCAGCGACTGGGGGGAAAGACCATCACAAGTGTGTGTCATTTACACACTTGCAGGGCCGTTCCTAGGCTAAATTTCACTCAGGGCGAGGTGAAGAAATTTCCTTCCCCACTCCTCCCCCCCCCGTAACATAGGGCTAGAGATGGGCAAATTTCCCGAAATTTCTTTCGTTCACTTCGCCAGAATTCTTCGGCAAAAAATAACTTGTTCCAAATTACTTCGGCACAAATAAACGTTAAAAAACAGCTTTTTCCCAAAGGGTGCACAGAGCCTGCAGGGTGCTTTTAGAACGTTGTGCCATGCTTAAATATGCAGAGGGAGTTGGTTTGGTCTTCTTTACAATGTTGTGTTTTAGTATGACAGCACATGACTGCCGCCGCTCTTAGAATCGCCCTTTACTTAAAATTCCCTGGGCACTTAAGAGGGCAAAACTGACCCAAAAAAACTGAAGCGGGGAATGTTGCCTGATAAAGTCATGCCAAAAGAAAGCTGGAAAAAAACATAGCTGAGAGCTCGGTGGAAACATTAGTGACCAGAGTGTGGGGGGGTGACGGCGTAGCCACAGCTGCATGAGGTCAGACAGTGGCACAATTATATTCTGGAGGTGGCAAAAAACAGGAATAGGCCACAGAGTGGCACAATGACACATGTGGAGGTCACGGCGCAGCAAGCATGAGGTCAGACAGTGGCACAATGACACAGTATGGAGGTCACGACAGCACCAGCATGAGGTCAGGCAGTGGCACAAGGACATTCTGGAGGTGGCAAAAACAGGAGTAGGCCACAGAGTGGGACAATGACACAGTGTGGAGGTCTCAGCAGCAGCAGCATGAGGTCAGACAGTGGCACAAGGACACAGTATGGAGGTCACGGCAGCAGCCACAGCAGCAGCATAAGCTCAGACAGGTGCACAAGGACACAGTGTGTAGGTCACGACAGCAGCAGCATGAGGTCAGGCAGTGGCACAAGGACATTCTGGAGGGGGCAAAACAGTAGTAGGCCACAGAGTGGGACAATGACACAGTGTGGAGGTCACGGCAGCAGCCACAGCAGCAGCATGAGGTCAGACAGTGGCACAATCACATACTGGAGGTGGCAAAAAAACAGGAGTAGGCCACAGAGTGGCACAATGACACAGTGTGGAGGTCACGGCAGCAGCCCCCAGCAGCAGCATGAGGTCAGGCAGTGGCACAATGACATTCTGGAGGTGGCAAAAAACAGGGGTAGGCCACAGAGTGGGACAATGACACAGTGTGGAGGTCACGGCAGCAGCCACAGCAGCAGCATGAGGTCAGACAGTGGCACAATGACAAAGTGTGGATTTCAAGCCAGCAGCCACACCAGCAGAATGAAGACAGACAGTGGCACAATGACACAGTGTGTAGGTCACGGCAGCAGACACAGCAGCAGCATGAGGTCAGGCAGTGGCACAATGACATTCTGGAGGTGGCAAAAACAGGAGTAGGCCACAGAGTGGGACAATGACACAGTGTGGAGGTCACGGCAGCAGCCACAGCAGCAGCATGAGGTCAGGCAGTGGCACAATGACATTCTGGAGGTGGCAAAAAACAGGAGTAGGCCACAGAGTGGAACAATGACACAGTGTGTAGGTCACAGCAGCAGCCACAGCAGCAGCATGAGGTCAGACAGTGGCACAATGACACAGTGTGGAGGTCATGGCAGCAGCCACAGCAGCAGCATGAGGTCAGACAGTGGCTCAATGAACAGTGTGTAGGTCACGGGCAGCAGCCACAGCAGCGGCATGAGGTCAGACAGTAGCACAATGACACAGTGTGGAGGTCACGGCGCAGCCACAGCAGGGAGCATGAGGTCAGACAGTGGCACAATGACACAGTGTGGAGGTCATGGCAGCAGCCACAGCAACAGCATGAGGTCAGTCAGTGGCACAATGACATTCTGGAGGTGGCAAAAACAGGAGTAGGCCACAGAGTGGGACAATGTCACAGTGTGGAGGTCACGGCAGCAGCCACAGCAGCAGCATGAGGTCAGACAGTGGCACAATGACACAGTGTGGAGGTCACGGCAGCAGCCACAGCAGCAGCATGAGGTCAGACAGTGGCACAATGACACAGTGTGGAGGTTACGGCAGCAGCCACAGCAGCAGCATGAGGTCAAGCAGTTGCACAATGACATTCTGGAGGTGGCAAAAACAGGAGTAGGCCACAGAGTGGGACAATGACACAGTGTGTAGGTCACGGCAGCGGCCCAGCAGCAGCATGAGGTCAGAGAGTGGCACAATGACACAGTGTGGGGTGGGGGGAAATCCCGGGTCCCTGGTAAAAGAGGGTTTGGGGGCAGATGGAGAAATGTCAGAATGTGTGGCATCAGGCGGATGGGGGCATCGAATAGTGGCTGAGGCAGGTGTTTAAACTCAGACTCATTTCTAAAGTTTGGTGGGCGCATGGTGATTTTGTCTGACCCAAAGGCTTGGTGTGTGGAAATCCGGGCCGATCACCCCTGATTTTTCCCTTGCAAAGGTGTCTTTCCCACATTTCCCCGGGGACAAGGGGGTTTTCCCCTTGGGGGTACGATGGCCCCGCCGCACGAACACCCGCTTGATGCCACACTACTGGGGGGCAGGACAGTTCCCCACTGAAAACTCGGCAAGTTTCGGACACACCCAGTTTGGTCCCCGTAGTCCAGCGGTTTTTCTTCTAATGGGGTGACAGGTGCTGCCCAAAAGTAGGCCCCCCCTGTTGGTTCAGGGATGCTCAGGTCCTGAAGCTGCTAAAACAGAAAAAACAATGTTAATTAAACCCTTGGGGTTGTAAATTGGAAAAAGAATTGAGCAACCAAAACTAGTAGTTTTTTGGGCGTGTTACAATTGCGTGTTTTTACGCCAAACCAAAAGAGATAAAATTGTTTTTGACCTTCGCTTGTGAATTATTCTACGGGAAAAAAAATGTTAATTTTGGCTTTGAAATGAGGGTTTTTCTTGGGGTCGACCCCAAGCAAAACAATTAATTAACCCTGAATGTAAATTGCGCAAAAGAATTGAGCAACAAAAACTAGTAGTTTGTAGGTGTTACAATTGCGTGTTTTCTACCCCCACACAGCAAGAGATAAAATTGTAATTAACCTTCGCTTGTGAATTATGCACAGAAAATGTATATATTTTGGCGTTGAAAATGACGGTTTCTTGGGGTCAGCACACCAGCAAAACAACGCTTAATTAACCCCTGGATGTAAATTGCGCAAAAGAATTGAGCAACCACAAACTAGTAGCTATGTAGCGTGTTACAATTGCGTGTTTTCTACGCCACACAACAAGAGATAAAATTGTAATTAACCTTCGCTTTGAATTATGCTAAAAGGGAAAAATGTATAATTTTTGGCGTTGAAAATGACGGTTACAGCACACCAGCAAAACAACGCTTAATTAACCCCTGGATGTAAATTGCGCAATAGAATTGAGCACCCAAAAAAATGAAGTGGTATTTGTATTATAAAAACGCTGTTTCTTTAAATGAATACATCGGGAACTGGTTTTAGATCCCATTTGGGATATTGAATGTATATCAGCTGCAGTGGACGCACACTGGATTTCAGATCCAAATTTCCCCCAAAAAATCAAAATAGAACATTAAGAGAACAGTCTCTGAGACAAGCTGAGACACCCCACAAAAATCGCTGTATAAAAATCAGTTCTTCAGTGAGAGCTATCACAATCAGCCCCCGGCAGCACCTTCCCTGATCAGTACAGTGAGAGGAGTGTGAGCTCCCACGTCGCCCCCGGGACTTATAAATTGCGGTGACGTCACAGAATCCCGCCGGTCTCTGATTGGCTTCATCTCTGCACATGTCTGCGCTATGCCCTTCTTCCTCCCAGAGTGCTTTGCCCCATGTAGCGCCATGTGCTCGCAGCCCATTTTATCAATCAAAAGCACACTTCGTTCACCCGAAGTCCCCCAAACTTTGACTTCGTTCCGAAACGAAGTTTTCCTGAAATTCTAAACGAATTCCACTTCGTTAGAATCGATTCGCCCATCTCTACATATGGCGCCACAGTGCATTACCATAAACCAAAACCATAATATACAAAAAGCTTTACCACAATGTGCTACGTATAAAACTACTAAATCATAGTCCTACAGTTACCAAATAACACTGCTACACCAACCAGAATCCCAAGACCACTAAGACCATATATCACCAACACACAGTGACCGAATAATACCACCACACCATGACCACATATCACCAGCAAATAGTGACTAAATAATACAAACTGACCATTACTGAGTATAAACCATTATGCTACAACTAATACTACAGTGACCATACAGTGTTGGATACCAGCTGTACACAGGCTCTACAGGCATATAAATAATTACAGTAAAGTTATATCTAGGGACTCACAGAAGACGTCTCTGAAGAGTTGGTCTCTTTTTCTTCTTCTTCTTTTCCATCTGTCCCAGACGACATGACAACTACTCCCGACTATTCACTGTAAAATTTACAAAACAAACATCTTAAGACTCCTCAATTTATCAGCACTTCTCTACCAATTCCTTCACTATACAAACTCCCCATCTATAGCACCTAATATTGTAGCCATGTAATATGCCACCTATAGCCACGTAGTAGCCCCCTGTAGCCAGTTGATGCCCCCCTGTAGCCAGTGATACCCCCTGTAGCCAGTGATGCCCCCTGTAGCCAGTAGCTGTCCCTGTAGCCAGTGATGCCACCTTGTAGCCAGTGATGCCCCCCTGTAGACAGTGATGCCCCCCTTTTAGCCAGTGATGTCCCCTTTGTAGCCAGTAGATGCCCCCGCAGTCAGTAGATGCCCCCGTAGTCAGTGATGCCCCCCCCGTAGCCAGTAGATGCCCCTTGTAGCCAGTGATGCCCCCCCCCGGTAGCCAGTAGATGCCCCCCCCCCTTGTAGCCAGTAGATGCCCCCTTGTAGCCAGTAGATGCCCCCCTGTAGCTAGTAGATGCCACTGTAGCCAGTGATGCCTCTTGTTGCCAGTAGATGCCCCCCTGTAGCCAGTAGATGCCCCCTGTGGCCAGTAGATGCCCCCTGTAGCCAGTGAGGCCCGCTTGTAGCCAGCAGATGCCCCTCTGTTGCCAGCAGATGCCCCCCTGTCGCCAGCAGATGCCCCATTGTAGCCAGTGATGCCCCCCCTTGTAGCCAATGATGCCCCCCTTGTAGTCAGTGATGCCCCCTTGTAGTCAGTGATGCCCCCCCTTGTAGCCAGTAGATGCCCCCGCAGCCAGTAGATGCCCCCGTAGCCAGTGATGCTTCCCCCGTAGCCAGTAGATGCCCCTTGTAGCCAGTGATGCCCCCCCCCGGTAGCCAGTAGATCCCCCCTGTAGCTAGTAGATCCCCCCCTGTAGTCAGTGAGCCTCTTGTTGCCAGTAGATGCCCCCCTGTAGCCAGTAGATGCCCCCTGTAGCCAGTGATGCCCCCTGTAGCCAGTGATGCCCGCTTGTAGCCAGTGATGCCCCCCTGTAGCCAGTGATGCTCCCTGTAGCCCGTAGATTCCCCCACTGTAGCCAGTAGATGCCCCCCTGTCGCCAGCAGATGCCCCATTGTAGCCAGTGATGCCCCCCCTTGTAGCCAGTGATGCCCCCTTGTAGTCAGTGATGCCCCCCTTGTAGTCAGTGATGCCCCCCCTGTAAGTAATTATAAAATAACAAAAAATTACTTACCAGACCTCAGTCCGCGCGGCCAGCTCCGGGAGTTGCTGAGCGGTGTAAGCAGCGTGACGTCATCACGCTGCCTTACACTGCACGCAGCTCCCAGGGATCTCCTTGACGGCAGAGCTGCTTCTGCTGCTGAGGGGACGCAGCGTCACAGGGGGCGCGGTGAAAGCCGTGCGCCCCCTGCGACGCTGATAGAGGGGAGGAGTCAGGACGGGAACGATCCGTCCCACCTCCTCCCCTGTACTGGCAGCCGCGCAGAGTCAGGGGCGCTCCTCCGGGCGGGCAGGGCGGGCGGCCATGGCCCTGCCTGCCCCTGGGAACGGCCCTGCACACTTGTTACTCAAGCAGCGTTATTATCTATCTGCTGCTGCACTATATTGCACTCATTATAAGACAAACTCGTTTTATCAGCGACTAGGGGAAAACCATAACAAGTGTGTGTCATTTGCACACTTGATACTCAACCAGCGTTATTATTTTCTAGTAGTTTGTGGGGTATTCTTCCTAAAGTCCAGGGTGGGTGTACTTCTGACCCATATATGCCTAAATTACATCAGATTATTCTGTAGTGTATTTCATACCAAAGGCTTGATTTAACCCCTTGATTGTGGGGTAATTTGGACTAAAATACAGGGTGTCTTATTTATTTTGTCCTATATACGCCTAAATTACATCTGATTTTTCTGTAGGGGATTTCATACACCCAAAGGGTTAATTTTAACTTCTTGATTGTGGGGTAGTTTGTAAATAAAATACAGAGTGTCTGTATTTTTGGTCTTATATACGCCTAAATTACATCTGGTTGTTCTGTACTATATTTCATACACAAGGCTTAATTTAACTTCTTGCTTGTTGGGTAATTTAGACTAAAATACAGAGAGTCTGTATTTTCTGGTCTTCTATATGCTTAAATTACATCTTTTTTTTTCTGTACGATATTTCATACACAAGGCTTAATTTAACCTCTTGATTGTGGGGTAATTTGGACTAAAATACAGGGTGTCTGTATTTTTTGGTCCTTTATATTCTTAAATTACATCTGTTTTTTCTGTACGATATTTCATACACAAGGCTTAATTTAACTTCTTGATTGTGGGGTAATTTGGACTAAAATACAGGTGTGTGTTTTTTTTACCATATATACGCCTGAATTTCATCTCATTCATTCTGTAGGGTATTTTATACCAAGGGTTAATTTCTCCTCTTGTTTTGTGGGGGAATTGGAGTCAAATACAGGATGTGTGTATTTCTGCCACATATACGCCTGAAATCCATCAACTTCAGACCGGTGGGGGTTTTTTAATCTGTGGCCAAGAGTTAATTTATTCACTTTTTGTGGAGAATTCTGTATCAAATCGAGTGTATGTGTATTTCAGCCCCACATACATCTCAAATCCACCCACTCCAGTCTCTTGGCATATTGCTATCTGTGGCAAACAGTAATTTTTTTCAATTATTGTGGTGATTATGTTAAATGCTAATACAAGTAGAGCCCCCCCCCCACCCACCCAACCAAAAAAAGAGTGAAGAGGGTGTCATCAGTAATTTTGCATTGACGTCAATACTCATTTTGCCCTTCCTTTGATCCTTCAGTGTCCACTTTCAATTGGTCAATAACCCATCATTGCTAAAGCCAAAAAGAAACAGTTGATCCCAAAAATAAGTAAATGGAATATTTGCATGTGTTCTGTGTTTTGTATCAACAACTGCTTTTGGCTACCTACTCATCTGACAATCCTGATGCAAACAGAGGATGTCATTCTAGCCTTACGGCTTCTCTGAATACACAATCGGTTGTGTTTTCTCCTTTTCATTCTTTGTCACAGATTAAAAGAAGGGGAAAACCAAACATAGTGGAAATGTCATAGAGTGGTGGAGGGTGGAAACAGCATTAGAAAACCACAGAGTGGTCTGAGAGAGTAGTCAGTTGGCAGCAGCATGAGTAGGCCACAGACTGGCACAAGTACACAGTGTGGAGGTGGCGGCAGCAACAGCAGCATCAGGACGGAGAGTGGCACAATGTCATAATTTTGAGGTGGCGGCAGCTAGGTTACATAATGAGGAGGTGGCAGTAAAAGCAACATCAAGCCAGAGAGTGACATGGTGATATAGCCTGGAGATGACAGCAGCAGCATGAGGAGACCTGAGTGATGAGGTGGCAGCAGCATCAGAAGGCTACAAAATGGCCCAGTGAAGAGTGGGGAGGTAAAGATGATGGGTGGTTGAAGGAGCAGACAGACAGGCAGGCAGGCTAGCACACCTCGCACCTGAGGTAACATAATACCTTTTATTTTGTGCAGCCCAGTTTTGTTCAAAGACCCACCTTGTACTTACATTAGGATACAAACATTTTCTAGTAACTGCTGTTGTATTTCATTGGTGCAAAACCCACCTTTTATTATCCGTATAAATTTTAAATAGGTGTTTTTCACTTTGGCGCAGCCCAGTTTTGTTCAAAGACCCATCTTGTACTTATATTAGGATACAGAAATTTGCTAGTAATTGCAGGTGTATTTCATAGGTGCAAAACCCACCTTTTATTATCCGTATAAATTTTAAATAGGTGTTTTTCACTTTGGCGCAGCCCAGTTTTGTTCAAAGACCCACCTTGTACTTATATTAGGATACAGAAATTTGCTAGTAACTGCAGGTGTATTTCATAGGTGCAAAACCCACCTTTTATTATCCGTATAAATTTTAAATAGGTGTTTTTCACTTTGGCGCAGCCCAGTTTTGTTCAAAGACCCACCTTGTACTTATATTAGGATAAAGAAACTTGCTTGTAACTACAGGTGTATTTCATAGGTGCAAAACCAACCTTTTATTATCCGTATAAATTTTAAATAGCTGTATTTCACTTTGGTGCGGCTCATTTTTGTTCAAAGACCCACCTGGTACGGTACTTAAATTTGAATACAGAAATTTTGTGGTAACTGCTGTTGTATTTCATTGGTGCAAAACTCACCTTTTCTTATCCGTATAACTTTTAAATAGCTGTATGGTTCGCCCTAGTTTTTTTCAAATAGCCACCTTGTATTTATATTTGGATACAGAAATTTTGTAGTTACTGTTGGTGTATTTCATTGGTGCAAAAAACAACGTTTGTTATCCGTATAACTTTTAAATAGCTGTATTGCACGTGGTGCGGCCCTAGTTTTTTTCAAATAGCCAAGTTGTATGAGAATTCTGATAGAAAATTTTTATAGTAACTGTTCTTGTTTGTCATTGGTGCAAAAAACGCAATTTCTCATCGTGTAACTTCTGAATAGTTTTATTGCGCTCGGTGAATCTCAGTTTGGCGCAGATAATTCCTTGTCCTACTGGGCAGTTGTAAATCCCTCGGACTGAAGGAAGAACACTGTTGATTTTGTCTTACAGTTCTTCCACCAGACCGCATTTCACAGGTATTCACTAGAAACAATTCAGTTTCTAATCCTAGTTGGCTGTAGGAAATTAGAGGGATTTAAGAATAGCTGTGATTTGCCGTCTTTCAATAAGAGACTGTCAAAAACTCTTCCATACCTTCTTAAATTTTTATCTTTCTGAACATGGAGCGAAATGCAGGTGGTAAGCGAGCAAAGAGGGGTGTAGGACATGGAGGTAGAGGTACGAGAGAAGGTACTTCTTCCAGTGCTGGCGACAACACGCAATCCAGCGGATCGTTGGTTGCAGGACCGTCAGGCCTGTCATTGCTGGGTCAGGGCCCTGTGAATCTCAGTAACGAACAGCGTCGCCAATCTGTTCTTCAGTGGTTAATGCAATCTGCATCCAGCAGTCTTACCTCCTTGTCCTCCCAGTCACGGCCACAAATGTTGTCGTCATTATTGTCATGTGGATCATGTGGGTTTTGGGGTCATGCTGCGGTCCAGGACAAGCATAGTCAATGTCTAGTTCAACTAAAACGGTGGTTGAAAGACTCCTTTTTCTGGCACTCTTTAAATCTGGGGGTCATGGAGGTTTGAGGCTCATGTTGTGGCCCAAGACAGGTATAGTCAATGTCCAGTTCAACTAAAATGGTGGTTCAAAGACTCCTTTTTCCAACACTTTTTAATCTGTCGGTCAGACAGGTTTAAGGGTCATGCTGCATTCCAGGACAGGGATAGTCAATGTCCAGTTCAAGTAAAATGATGGTTCAAATAATACTGCCTTCTGGCACTTTTTAATTTGTGGGTCATGCCGGTTTAAGGGTCATGCTGTGGTACAAGACAGGGATAGAGAAAAGTCTGTGAGTTTTTTTCTGTGACTCTTGTTGCCTAATTGTCTTGCCTAAGATGTAGCACGTATCCATTTTACTGTTGGATGTTAATTCCAGCTTCACCAGCTCTGCTTGGGTGTAAGAATGAAGGTGTTGTTCCTCTCCCATAGACTTTAATGGTCATCTGCGATTATCTAATATCGGATATTGGATATCGGCATGATAATTGACAATATCGACTATCGATCCGATGACGATAGCTGACGCAATCGCTCATCACTACTGGTGACTGACAAATAACGTGGCCTCCTCAAAGAGTCTGTGCAAACAGCAGGTGTCATGCATGACCTTCCATTGGCTGACATCAAAATTACACAGTGGAGTATCCCTGTCCACGTGGATCAGCAAGAAATAATTAATGGCCTTTCTCTGTTCATCGGTTTGTCCCTGTTTTTCCCTGTTCATCGATTTCTCCCTGTTTTGCCCTGTTCATCGATTTCTCCCTGTTTTTCCCTGTTCATAGATATCTCTCTGTTTTGCCCTGTTTATAATTTCTCTGTTCTGTTAGAGCTCAAGGAGGGTGTGCTTGGCGGTGTTGAAATGGCTAAAGTACATGCAAAGTTTCCTGTCAAGTTCTCTGAAAGATGCATAGTCCACCACTTGAAAAGGCAGGGACAGCACTACCACCAACTTGGACAGGAGCACGGTAAGCTTCTGCACTTAGGGATGGCTACACGCATACTGCTATCTCTTGGCAATTGTCTCGAAGAACGACTGCTGGCACCATGAGTGTCGAGGAGCAGGAACACCTGGACCGGCAGATGATGTGAAAGACAGGCAGTTGTCTTCGGCAGAGGTGGTGGAGCCTTGACTGCCTGAAATGGGAGGCGTGCCACTGGGTGCTGCTGCTGTTGCTGCGACAGGATGGACCACCCCATCTGAGACACGTTTCTCCCAGGCCACTGTATGGTGACGCTGCATGTTGATGCAGGGCTGTGGTGCCAACGTTAGGTCTCTGGTCACGTTTTACTTTCTGCCCACAGATTCTACTTAAAACCATGTTCGCCTCCTTTGGTGTCTTGTCAAAAAACTGCCACACCAACAAGTAGGTGATTTTACCACCAATGCTCCACACTGACTGTTACCACCGCTGCCTCGGTGAGCTCCTGCACCGCTATTTTCTGGAACCTGCAAAGTGGGTGGTCGTGGCTGTTTGGCTCCAGACCTCGCAATGCTGCCACCCTGCTAACTCCCGGCCACACTACTGACTTGCCAGCTACGCCACTGCCTGACACGCAAGCTGCCACTCTCTTCTCCCAATGATGATGATGAAGCTCTTGCTTCCAGGGCCGGGACGATGGGTAGTCAAAGGTAGACGACTGCCTAGGGCGCCACTTCATCCCAGGCAGAAAAGGGGGCGCAAGGAGGCATGGAGTGGGCTGAATTTTCCATTTGGGTGGGGGGACACTTTATGCCTTGTTTAACTAGGGCACCAGAATATCTTGTCCCAGCCTTGCCTGCTTCACCCGACTCCCATGTATGATCGGCTACATCAATTAGTGTTTGCCTGTCACCGCCGTACTCTTCAATGGTGTCGCTGTACAGAGCCTGACCGCTTGCAACATAACCAACCATGCCACTCTCCTCATCAGTATGTGCCCGCTTCTGCAAGAAGCAGCAGATGTTTTCCCCACCTCTTTGCTGCCCACTGTCCTCAGACAGTTTGTCCTTACTGTATAGCGGCGCAGATGCCACAGCACATAGTAGTTCTCTGGCTGTGCGAAGCGAACGGGACAGAGGTGGGTTGAGGGCAGGGGAGGGCCCCTGACCTGCTCACGGGTAATGCCAACTAAAGGTTGTGTCTTACAGATGCAACGACTCTTTGCTGAGGTTATCAGGTGTCATCTGGGAGAAAGTGGATGACCTAGTGTGTGGTCAACACACGGCCGCTATATTACACCGTAAGCTGCGGCCTCGTGGGGTGACCCCTGCTGTGACATTCCCTTACTGTGCTGCGACCTGTGCCTGCTTCAGGAACCTACTATTGTGTTCTTTGTTACCACATGTGATCAGGCACATTCATAATCCTCACAGTTTTAAGTGCGCTCTGAAAATTCATCTTCTTAGACAAGGCTACCAAGATCCCTAACTGTTAACCCCTCAAATTCTGTCACACATTCGTCACCTCCTGCACTTTGCCACCCGCAGCCACTTATCTGTATATAGATATATGGTTAGGATGGCAGGTTCATCCACTTTTTTATGTATACTACGCCATATTTATGTAACATGGTTGGACCATTGTAAACCATACATGCCAACTCTCCCGTTTTTGGCGGGGGGGTCCCGCTATTTGGGGTCCCCTCCCGCCCTCCCGGGGGAGTTGGCATTCCTCCCGCCGCCAGCAGGCTAGTGCGCTACTCTGGCGCCGCCGGGCCGCTCCTACAGGCGGGTGAAGCGGCCTCTGCGCCCGCTTCACCTGCCCGGAGTCTCGCTGTGCAGGGAGGAGGCAGGAGGGATCGTTCCCCTCCTCCCTCCTCCCCATGTATGTCCGGCGCCGGTGTGTGCGCCGCACATACAGGTCAGCGGCGCAGGGGAAGTGATGCGCGGCTGCAGGGGAGTGACGCGCGGCTGCTCTCACTTCCCTCTGCGCCGCTGAGGAGATCGTCCGGAGCGGCCGTGCTGCAGGAGCCTGGTGAGGTAAGTGGATTTTATTATTTTATTCTTATTAGCTATAGGGGGGCTCTGCCTGGCAACAATGGGGGCACTTCCTGGCAACCGAGGGGATATCTACCTGGCAACAGCGGGGTCACTACCTGGCAACAGAGGGGGCACCTACCTGGCAACAGAGGGGACATCTACCTGGCAACAGAGGGGACATATACCTGGCAACAATGGGGACATCTACCTGGCAACAGAGGGGGCACTACCTGGCAAAGGGGGGGCACTACCTGGCAAACAATGGGGGCACTACCTGGCAACAGAGGGGGCATCTAACCTGGCAACAGAGGGGGCACTACCTGGCAACAATGGGGCACTACCTGGCAAACAGAGGGGGCACTACCTGGCAACAGAGGGGGCATCTACCTGGCAACAGAGGGGGCACTACCTGGCAACAATGGGGGCACTACCTGGCAACAATGGGGGCACTACCTGGCAACAGAGGGGACATCTACCTGGCAAACAATGGGGGCACTACCTGGCAACAATGGGGACACTACCTGGCAACAATGGGGGCACTGCCTGGCAAACAATGGGGGCACTGCCTGGCAAACAATGGGGGCACTACCTGGCAACAATGGGGGCACCTACCTGGCTAACAAAGGGGGGCACCTACCTGGCAAACAAAGGGGGGCACCTACCTGGCTGCAGAGGGGGCATCTACTTGGCTACAAGGGGGCATCTACCTGCCTGTAAGGGGCACTACCTGCTTATGGGGGGTTACTACCTGGCTATAAGGGCATCTACCTGGCTTTCTTCCAAAGCCGTTATGCAGTTAGGTGGAGTGGGTGTGGCTTTTTGAAGGGGCGTGGCAAACCGCCCACTAACATCTCCTGCTTTTTCATTTTCAAAAGTTGGCAACTATGTTGTAAACCAAGCACTTCTCACCCTTTGTTTTACACATACACCCTAATAGATTGTAAGCTCTTGCGAGCAGGACCATCATACCTCGTGTCTGATTTATAAGTAGCTTTTTTATAATGCAATGTCTGGTTTATCTGTGCTTATACCCTCTATATTGTAAAGTGCTGTGGAATATGTTGGCGCTATATAAATAAAGATTGTTAGTATTATTATAGCGGATCCCTTTGGGCCCTTTAATCGGGGTTTTACCAGTGGGGACTGAAAATTTTTTTGTTTAGGGTGGTTCCCCTTCAAATTTTTTGGTCAAATTTTTTCCCCCGTAAATTTCCCCAAAAAAAGTGAAGGGGTGAAGCAAATTTTTAAGGGGCGGGGGGGAAATATGTGGTGTCATATTTTAAAAACAGATTGTTTAAGGGGCCCCAAACCCAAACTTCCTTGAAAACTTTGAAAATGGGGACAATGGGGTTTAAAAAACCCCAAGGTTTTGCAGCCAGGGGAAAAAGCGTTTTTTTAAGCAATTCGCTGGAAAAAAATTCGGGGGGGCGAAACAAAAATTTTTAAAAACACTTCGGCCCAACTTGGCCCAATTTGAATTTTTTAGAAATTGAAAAATCTTGTAGGGCTAGGGTGATTCAGGTGAGGGAATTTTAACAGGCTGCAGCAGCTGATTTGCAAAACCCCCCCGATACATTGTTTTTGGGAGCTCTGTGAGGGCAGGGGCGCCCCCGCCAATTTGGAGGGGCCCCTAGGGGCTCCAATTAGCTTAGGGGAGTATCGGGGGAAACACATTTTTTTAAAATCCCCGTTGCTGAGTGTGTGCTGTACAATTTTTGGCTGCCCTTGGGTTTTCCTGCGATTTTTATTTTTGGGTTTACTTGTGTTTCCGCCCCGGTTGTTTTTTACCTGGCTTGTTTCTGATTTTTTACCCCGTACCCTTCTTTTTTGCCTCGGCCTTGTTTTGTTTATCCCTCTAGTTCTGTTTTGGGTTTGGGTTTCCCCTTTTTTGGGAAATTAAAGGAATGTCTGAATTTTCTACTTCCCGGCGGCCCCGCACTTAGGAAACGCAGGGACTGCGCCTTTTTCCTTTTGCCCTCAAGGGGGGAGCCCGGGCAAGTTTGGGAAAGGGGCAGTGGGTGGGGGACCCGGGCGGGCTCAAATTTACCCCTTGGTGACCTTTTTTACAGGCCCTAAAACCTTTCTGTTTCCCCCCTTTGAACCCCAAAGAAAATTTGGTTAGAGCAAAAATGCAAAAAATTACCCAGGTTGGTTTCCGGATTTTGGCGGTTTAAAGGTTTGAGCCGGCCGGAGTTTTACCCCCAAAGGGAGGGTGTCCCTTTCCCATTTCCCCTGTGGGCCCCCCTCCAGTTGCGACAGGTTCTCAGTTTAAAAGGGGAAAGGGCCCTTTGTGGGCTTTTAAAAGGGGGATGTGCCTGTATTTTAGGCTCCCCCCATGTTCCCCGGGCAATGAGGAAAAAAAGGGGGTGGGGAAAAGGGTTTTGTTTCCCTTTTTCAAGGGGTTTCCCGGGTGGGCATTTTAATTTTTGCCAGTTTTAAGCCTGAAATGGTTTCTAGGGGGGGAAAGGTTTTTGCGCTTTTTAGGGGTAAATTTTTTGATTTACCCCCGATTGGGGAAACTTGGTGGGAAGGGGTAGCTGGCCCCTTGAAGAGGGTTTAAAAAAAGGGGGAGGGTTTTTTTTCGAATTTGGAGGGTGTGTTCCGTTTTTGGGTGGGGAAAGCCCCAGCTTTCCAGATGCCCGTTTTTGTTAGGGTTAAAACGATCATTGGTTTAAGGATTTGTTGGGGGGTTCCCCCCCTGGAATTAGATGAAAGGGCCCTGGATAGGGCCCTTGTCTGGAAAAGGGGGTTTTAGGGAATAGTCGGGGGAAAAAATTTTCTCCCGGGGGGTTCCCCAAACCCTGGTCACCTCTAAAACCGTTTTTTCCGTTTTTCAACCAGAGGAGCCCATGCAAGTGGGGGGTTTTCCCGGATGTGTAGTGGGGAAAATACTCGTCACAAGGGGGTTTTGTTTTTTACGTGGGAAGATTTGGAAAAACGGCTTCGCGGGAGTTTTCCCAAAAAAAGAAAGGGCCAAAAAAAAACAAGGTGGGGGTCGCAGGAAGTACCTAGGCGGGGCAGGTATTTGCTAAACCCTATCCAAAAAAAATTTTGTCCAGTTAAGATTTCTTTTTGTCCCCTGTCAGGTTTTTGGGTGGTTTGGGTTTTTAGATTTTTGGACTGTTTAAAATTTTTTTTTATCGGCCCTTTTGGGCAAAAGTCTAGGTCTCCCTTTGGGGACCCCCTTTTTGAAGGTTTTTACGGGTTGTGGCTATTTTACTCCACTCCAAATAAAATAGGGGCCCCCTTCCCAAAAAGGGCTTGGGGCTGGAGAGGTGGTCGGTAAAAAATATGGGAAAAATGTATTTATTTTTTATGGGGGGTGCCCAACCCGATGTGGGGGTGTTGGGGCTGCCCCGGGTTTTAGAAAAATAAACCCGTGTTTGTTTGGGGTTTTAGGGATTTTTGTTTAAATGGGGGGCCCAAAGGGGGTTTTTTGACCGTTTTCTTCCCCACCATATGGACATTTTGAGGGGGCCCGTTTTTGGGTTTTTATCCCCTGGGCTTTGTGCAAATATTTTCTCAGGAAAAACAAAGGGGTTTTCCCACCCCCCCTTTGATCTTTGACCCGTGGCCCTTGACCCAATGCCGGAGTGAGGTTTCCCAAGGGGGGGAAATTTTTTATCTGTTTGGTCCGAGGGCTGGGAATTAAGCAATATATTGCAGAAAAGTTTTTGAAGGGGGCATCCGACCTTCGGTTTCTCCTTGGGTTTAAAGGGTTTTTTTTTGTAGGAAAAAAAAGGTTTGGGGCCCGGGCCAAAGCTTTGTTTTCGTGAACTGAATAAAATAAGGTTTTTTAAAAAAACCCAAAAACCCCCGTTTTCCCTTTATCCCTGATCTGTTAAAACCCCAAAACCCGAGAACAAAATTTGGGTTTTTAAATTGGACCTTAGAAGGGGGGTATAACCATCCAAAATCGAGAAAAGGGGGTGAGTGGGGGAAAACCCCCGGGGGTTTTTTAAAAAATTGGAAAGGTTCCCTTTTGGTATTTTGGTGAAACCCTTGGGGTTGTGTAATGCTCCCCCGGTGTTCCAGAAAATGGTTAAAAAATTTTTTTTTCCGTGAACTAAACGGTTGTTGGGTTTGGGCGTTTTTTCCTGGTTTCAAATTTTTTTATTTTTGGGGATTGGTGCCACCTTAAACATGTTCGAAAGGGATTGCAATCCCGAAGGGGAAAAAAGTTTGTTTGTCCCAAAATTTAAAAAAAGTGTTTTTGGGGGGGAGGAGGAAAAATTTTTTTTGGGTACTTCCGGGCTCCTAAAATTTATTTGTATGGACCCGTAAAAACTAAAGGGGGTTTTTCCCATTGGGTTTTTCCCTTTATCTTGAAGGCTACAGGGGTTCCCGGGTTTGCGAACTACTAAACGTAAATTTTCGTTTAAAATTTTTTTTGTTTGTTTGGGGGCCCCTGATGGGAAAGGGCTAAAAAAGGGGGGTGCGTTCAGTAATTGGCAAACCGAGGCCCTGATGAATTTTAGAAACCTTTAAACAGGGGTTTGTTTCAGTCGGGTTGATTCAAGCTGATACCAAACCCTTTGTGTTGGGTTGATTTCTTTGAGAAAGGCGCAAGGGGGCGGTTCCCTTTTTCAGGGGTCCGTTTAAATTTTACAACCTTGGCCCTTGGGCCCTTTTTTTTCACGTAAATTTTCCCAGTGAAAGGAAATTTTGATGTTGGGAACCCGGGGGTGGTTTTTTCTTTAAAGTGGGCCCTTGAGGAATGGGGCCCCCTTCCTTGAGGGTGCCCGGGAAAAGGGCCAGTCCTTTGATCTTTTAAAATCTTACCTTTTTTTGGGTGTAAAAAGGGTTTAAAACCAAAGGTTCCGGCGGTTGGGCATTTTTTTTACGCCTTTAACTTTGTTGTTATTTAAAGCTAGTTCGAAAATGTTTAAGGGTTTCTTATCTTGAAGCTTCTGTGCCCGCCAAAAGCATTCAGGGGGATTCCCGGGACCCCCTTTTTTGCCCCAAGGAGATGTTGTTCGCTATTTCCCCTTATTTAAACCATGAGATTATGTACACAGGGGTATGAGGCCTGTTAACCTGTCCCATTTCCAAAGGTCTTTGTCCACCCCCCAGGGTTTTGGTAGGAGTTTAAAAGAATTTAAAGATTTTTGTGTTGTTGGGAAAAAAAGTTAAATTTCTCGTAATTAGGGGCCCCTTTAATTTCCCCGGGGGAGTTGAGGCCCATGTGGATCTTGTGAAGTTCTGCGTTTAGGAAAGGTTCCCCGATAATCGTCCCCCCTGGGGAACTTTTCCCCCCCACCCCAATTCCCTTTAAAATCCCCTGGGCCCATTTCTCCTGGGATTTTTTATGGAACCCTCCTCCCTTAAAAGGGCAAAAACAGTTATTTGGGGGGTTTGCCCCGGATTTGGGTTTTCCGCCCAAAAAATTTCCAAACAATTTTTTCCGTTAAGGGAGTTACCCTTTGTCCCAAAAACTCGCTGAATCCCTTTGTCCAAACCATTGTAAAACTTTTTTGGGTTTTCCAGAGAATATTGTTTCGGCAGAGGGGTTCATTTTGTTTTTCGATTTTGGAGAAAACCCTTTGTTTAAGGGTCTGGGTATCACCCCGTCCTTCCTTTTTGCCTTTTCCCCCGAGACTAAAGGGCAGACAGAGAGGGTAAAAAAAATGGTAAAAATGGGAAAAATCCGTTTTTTATGTAAAATGACGAAAAGGGAGATGGGTTAAAAAATTACCCTTGGTTGAATTTGCCCTTAAAAAATAGGATTTTTTGTGTCGGGGAACCCCCCCATTTTATGTTTAAATTTTGGTTTTTCCCCCCTTTTGGCATGGTTATTTTCCCCGGGCTCGTCTGATCACTGGGGGGGTGGGGTGTTTCATTAAAAATCTGTGCCAAAAATTTTGGGCCCCAAATTTTAGGGAAAAACCTTTTGGGTTTATACCCCGAAAACCAAAAAGAAAAATTCTGGAGAAAGGGTCTTTGTTCTAGGGGGTTTGCGGGTTTGGGGGTTAAAAAAAATGGTTATCCCCCGAAATCTGCGATTAAAGTTCCCCCTTTGGGAAAAAAGCACCCTGTTTGTAGGTCCAATGTGGTTAAGGTTGGTTAACGGTGGCCTAAACGCCCGAAAATTTCCCTTTCTTAAGTTTTACATAAAGTGTTCCAAACGTTCACTTTTTTTAAAAGGTTTATTCAGCCTTGACTGCCCTTTTAGTCTCCTTTCCAGTTGGGATTTGGGGGGGAGGGTTTGAAAATGAAGTGCCCGTTTTTTTTGGGGTTCGTTTTAAAGGGCCAAAGGTCTGCTGTACCTGGCCCATTGGAAGGGGTATGGTCCCCCGGGAGGGTCATGGGTTGGCGAAATCCCTCATCTGTTGGGCCTGGTGGGGGGGAAATTTCCCTTTAGTCTTACCCGGGCCAATACCCAGACCGGGAAGGGTTGGTGGGGGCCCCCTAAAAAGGGGGGGGAATGGAAAGGGTAGGCTGAAATTTAAAGGTGCAAGGATCCCAAAAGGGTGAAACAGTATTTGAAAAACCCCCCCTGATAAAAATTGTGCTGGGGGAGCCCCGTGAGTGGGCAGACGCCCCAAAAATGGGGGGGACCCCTAGGCCCCTTCAATCAGTACAGGGGGGAGTATCCCGGGAAATTTAAAATTTAAAACTCCCCGTTTGTGGTGCTGAAAAATGGAAAATTTTTTGGCTGCCCTTTCTTCCCGTGATTTTTTATTGTGTGTTTACTTGTTTTTACCTGAAACCCCGGCTTGTTTACTTACCCCAGCTTGGGCCCTTTTATTTTGTACCCCGCTCCCCCTTCGTTTTTTGACCCTCGGCTTGTTTAAAGGGTTTTTCCCCCTAGTTCTTTATTTGGGCTTTGGCGTTCCAAAATTTTGTTTTTGACCCGGCTGTTTAAGACAATTTTTTTTCCCGAAAAGGCCCCCGACTAGGAAACGCAGGGATGTCGCCCCCGTTGCCGTCTTTGGGGGAGACGTCAAGTAGGGGGGACCGTGGGGGGTAAACCCGTAAAGGGTCCGTTACCTCCTTGACGTGAAATCTTAAAAGTTGTTTATCTACTTGGATTCCTTTAGTTAGCAGTGCAGTTTTTTTGCGCTCTAAAAAAAGGGGTTTTTTGAACCGGGGTTCTTTGTGAAAATTTTTAGTAAATTTCTCTTTCCCTTCCACATTAATAAGCCTTTTTTTGTTGAAAATTTTACTTTTAAAAGCCTTTTTCTTGTTTCATTGATTGGCTTTAAACAAAGGGGGCAAAAAAAAATTTAAAAAAATTTTCTAAATACATTGCTTTTTGATTTTGCTTGTCTTCAGATTTAGGATTAGATTTTATCTCCTACTTTTCTAAAAAAGTTTTCTTTATTACCACCCCCATCTCACTGCTCTTACAGACTGAAGCAGTAGTTGGATATAAGTCCCCCCTGCTCGTTCCTCTTTAATAAGGAGTGGGTTTAAATTATTTAATTACTGACAAGCCTTAAACCTTTAGAGCTCTGTGCCCTTTTGGGACACAGTTTAAAATTTCCAACGTTACCCGTGGGGTTTCCCAAAAAGTTCATATAATTGAACTGTTCCTATTTTTAAACTTTTTAGCCCCCAAACTTAAAGGGGGTTTTCTCACTTTACTGATTCATTTACCCTTAAACCTGTTTCTTGGTTTCATTTGTATTAGGGGGGGGTTTTTGGTTCTATAGGTGCCCCGTAGAAGGGTCTGTAGCTATGCAACCCGTGTGGTAGCCTCATGAGGATTTTAAAAAGTTAAGCTATAGCAACCTGAGGAGTGAGCAGCCTACAAGGGGGATATCTGAAATAGGTGGACCTGTTATGGACTACATTGCAAAGTGACTTGTTTTTTGGGCAAAAATCTTTAAAAAAAAAAAATTTTAAAAAAACCCTTTTAAATTTATTTTTCTGTTATTTTATGTGATAGATTGATTGAACGGTGTTCTATGAGATTTTCAGAGTTTGGGCTTTGAAAAAAACCCAAAACCCCCAATATGTTTTTTGGCACAAATTTTCCTTGAGCGTCTGTGTGTTTTTGGGTTTTTTTTAAGATGGAAAATTTAAAGGTACACGTTAAAGACAATTGGTACCCCAGTTTTGGTGAGGTATTAGAGTAAGGTGGGTTGAATACATATGACACCCCATTTTCCCAGTTTTTTAATTTGCAAAAATTTTGGGAAAAAAACTATATATGTTTAAGTTTGGGGCTGTTTGAAGAACAGTTCAAGGGGTATTAATACTTTTGAACCATTGCAGTCATTGGGGAAAGCAGAGTGATGTCCCAATGTTTGCTGAAACCAACCACAGCAAACAGGAGTATGAATTTGAAGCTGGCAGTGGCTCTGTAAAATGAACGGTGAAAAAAACCCCTTTTAAAAATTTTTTCCAACGTCTGTTTCTCTCCCAGTAGAACATAGTCCGTGCCCCCGGGGTTTAACAGAGAGATGTTATGCCTTTTTTACAACAAATTACGCCTTTCATTGCTGTCAATGGGGAAAATGTGGGAAAATTTGAATGTAATGAAAAGTCATTGGATGCAATCAGGGTCTGTATCTGAGGGCTAATGGTTTGTGATGGTGAACCTATTATTATACCACCAATCTAGTGCTGGGTATTAAGGCTATAGTATCTGCAACATGTTTCTTGAATTCACATGTCACTGCATTTTGCCTTTACATCTGCTTCAAGCATGTTTCCTTTTTGCTAGAGCTGTATTCTTATTAGTGCAGTACATCGTAACAATGTGCAATTATAGTTAGATTTCATTTATTGTCTTTAACGGGACACATTGTCCCTTTGGGTTTAGTTATTCAATTTTCTAAAAACAAATGTGATCCGCAAATTTAGAAAAGTTTAATTTATACAAGAAAACATCAGAATTTTTACAAATATTTCTTTTAGTGATAGACTGTAAGGGGAAAAGGGTGGATCTGTAAAACTTAATCTAGTCTTAACTGGCAAGTTATGACAATTTCACATCTAATTTGTTGTAATAGAAAAAAGCATCTACAGAAAAAAGAATGCTTTTCAAAAGCGGATTAAATGGGCAATCATTTCCAATGGTTTTGTGTTTAAAATTGCAAAAGGGGAATTGCAAAGCCCTGTCAGATTTCCTGAAGCATGTTATTACATCCTAGTTATGTCTCGAGGACAGGCTTGTGTTCAGCTGGTTCTGTGTGGCCTGCCTTTCAATTTCTATTGTTGTCTCCGACCGGTATTTCTGAGACATAACAACTCAGAGTTACTGATTGAAATATTATAGTAACATGCGGCATTATGCCATCTGAGCAAATCTAATTCCAGTAACATTTTAGAAACCAAAGTACACTGAACTCTTTATATTATTCTACTTGCTATTCTTTTTCTAGCCATCATGGACAGGATATAACAAAAGATAAAAATAAACAAATCAATTATATTAAAAGATGATGCTGAGTGTATAGTTTATGTTGCCATTCCCAGGCATAGCACAGTAGTCGGAAAAACAGCACATAACTAGACCTTATTTTCAAGCACCGCAATAGAAAAGTATGACTGATAACGTAAAAATAAGATTTAATGGACACAAATAAAATAAATACTACCTGAGAAGATGATAAATAAAGGCAAGTCATATTAAAAAGTTTTACATGCGCCATGAAAAAAATGCATTTCAAAGTTTCCAGGGCACAAACAAAAGGTGCCAGTGACAGGGACACTATAAATGCAGGTGTGTGGCGTGAAGGTAATGTGGGCCTACTGATGGTGTGCTGGGAGTTGTAGTGCATCAGAGACACAGTAGCTTTGGGGTCTTAGTAGGCTTTACTCACAGCACTGTTGGTCAGGACCAGGGCCATTTCTAAGCTAAATTGCTCTCAGAGTGAGGTGAAGAAATCGCCCCACCCCCCAACATATTGCACCACCATTAGCTGGTGTCTGAATATATAAAAGCTATAATACAAAGTTCTACGTATAAAACTACTAAATAATGGTCATACATTTACCAAATAACACTGCTACACAAAACCAGAATCCCAAAGCTAAAATTACCAATAATTCCACTAAGACCAAAAACAGTCACACCATGACCATATCTATCCAACATACAGTGGCTGAATAATAATACCACATATCATCATCACTTAGTGGATAAATGATGATAACACTATAAACACATATCACCACCACACATTCATTAATGAATATAAACTATTATATTACAACCAATATTACCACCATACAGTGACTATATAGTGATAGATACTCGTTATACACAGACGCTCTGCACACATATAAGTGATTACAGTAAATTTACATCCAGGAACTTAAAGGAGAAGTCTTCTCTGATGAGTCTCTCTTCTCTGATAAGTTATTCTCTTTCCCTCTTTTTTCTCCCTTTGCCCAGACCACCATGATGACTTCTCCCGACCACAGCACTTCACTGTCGAATTTACCACACAAACATCTTAGACTCCTCACTTTTCCAGTACCTTCCTACCAATTCCCACCTTTGTACAAACTCCCCATCCATAATAGCCAAAATGGAAATAATGCCTCCTTTGTGCCTCTAACCGTAAAAGTGCCCCCAAATAGCTTTGGGGCTCCCATTTGAGCACCAAGTTTAATCTTGTTTTGTGTGCTGATATATGAGGTAGTTAAGTTCCCCAACATAGTATGTAGGTACACCCCTAAACTAGAAAGGCAGATATGTAAACCTAGGTAGGTGTATAGCCTCTCTTCCCCTATAAGGCATTTTTGTAGGTCCCCCAATAGGTAGGTATCTAGGTCCTCCATTAAGCAGATAGGTAGTTATATAGCACCCCCTATAAGTAGGAATATAGGTCCCTAGTATGTAGTTATATAGGTCCCCTGTAGGTAGGTGGGCAGGTATATAGGGCCCTTGTAGGTATAAATATAGTCCCCTTTAGCTAGGCATGTAGGCCCCCTGTAGCTAGGCAGATATGTATATTGGCCCCCCGTATATAGGTCAGTGTATAAACCCTGTGGGTAGTTATATAGACTCCCAGTTGGTAGATAAGTATGGAGACCCCCCCAGTAGGTATGTATATAAGCCCTAAATAGGTAGGTATATAAGCCCCCTGTAGGTAGCAATATAGGCACCTGTAGGCAGATATGTAGGCAGATATGTAGGTAGGTAAATGCCCTTGTAGGTAGATATAGCTCCTGTAGATAAATATAACCCCCCTGAATGTAGATAGGCAGGTGTATAGGCTAAAAAATTTAAATAAGGTACTCACCTCTCCTCCTTCCTCTGACGAGCAGCTAGCTTCAGGCCTTGGAGACCCAGTGTCACAGGGGGCGTGATGGAAGTCTTGCACTATGCTGCCTGCAATGATAAACTGTAGATCAAGGCCAGGATGACGTGTAGGCGAAGGTAGGCGACCGCCTAGGGCTCTACTTCATCCCAGGCAGGAAGGGGGCGCAAAAAGGTATGGAGTGGGCTAAATTTTACATTGGGAGGGGATTGGTGGGGCGCTACATGCCTTATTTGCCTAGGGCACCAGAATACCTTGTCCCAGGCCTGCTGTAGATACAGTGCTCAAACTGGCTAACCAGCTGCACAGTTTGTGTGTAACTGCTAACTCTGCACGGCCATTTTAAAATTGCTGTTCTGAGCTAGATGCCAAATGCCAGTCCATTTTTCTGGGTGGGCAACAAGTATCAGGTATTCTGGTGTAGTAGTCCATCCAGCTGAGTTAGTTTTTCAATATCGTGTCATCAATTTTGGTGATGTTAACTTCAGTGAGGAAGATCAAATTGGTGCAGCAATCTTCCCAGTTAATACACAGAATCTTCCACAGGCAGTATTGATGGATTCTCTTGAGAATCTTCAGGTGGCAAGAGTAGTTAACCCAGGTCTTGTTTGTCTTGTTTGTGTACTGAAAATAGTGGTACAAATGGCCTTAATTCGGTTTCCTTCTTAGGATATGTCTACACTGCAGTGGACAAAAAACGACTTGAAAACGAATTACTAAAAACGTTCATGAAACTGAGTTTTCTATCCACTGCCTGTCAAAAGCAGCTGAAAAAATGGCCGTTTTTTGTAGCGTTTTTTGTAGCGTCTTTGCTCTGCTTTTTAATGTATGCACAAATTAAGCCATTGGATGTAAACTTTACCCTACAGGTGGAGTTAACATGTTAAGTAGCTTTCAGTCGTTTTTCCAGCGTTTTTAGAAAACGAAAAACGCTGAAAAAACGGACGTTTTTCTGTGCCTTAAGGTCATGGTTCTCAAAGACAACAGTGCCACAGTCACTTTCAGTATGAATGATTCTATAGTAGTATACCACTCAACTCCAAGCTGCTATACAGAGCTGCCTTCTCAGCTCTCATGCACTTTGTCTCAATAATAGCCAGCTTGATCAAATATCTTTATAATGCAAAATATTTATTTAAATATATCCATATACTTCAGGACAGACATTTAAAAAGTTCATCTGATGATAGAAAAAATGAGTAGTGGTATACTTAAGTTTTGAATTCCGGTTTTCAACTTATTATCGGATGACAGTTCACTCATTCAGAGTAGCAGAGGAGATGTTGACATTAAACGAGCTGCACACTCGATCAGCAACGTTTCTAAGGACTCCGCCTTCTTTCTCAAGCACAGTGCCACAGTCACAGTCTTGCTGGCGCAACTGATGAACTTCCTTCTCAATGGTTTTCTTTAGGGATATGTGGCGGCCAAGGTAAGGGAAATGCTTGTAATGGGTTAGCGGGTAAAGCGGGTAATGGACCCACTGGACCACTGCCAGGCTTGCTCCGAGGGAACGTAACTAAGTAGCCGTCGGGCATCTTCACAGAGCCTTTGATGGTAAGGATGGCTTACCCCAACAGCCACCAGCTACTACCTCAGAGCAGTCCCCAGCAGTGGCAGCTGACCAGACAGGCCAGAAGTGCCAATGCTAGGCACCAATAGGAAAAGGGACCGACATAAAGCAGACTAGGAGTAAAGATATGCGCAGGTACAAACAGACAAAGACAGGACAAAACGGATGCCAACCAGCAGGGTTAAATGTAAGTCAAAGGAACAATACAGAGACAGACTGAGAACAACATCAAGAACAAGCAGAAACCAGCAGAGACTTAAGCTAAACTCAGGAAAGGGACCAAGGCACGACCAGGGCAGGAACACAGGCAGAGAACCAGGCAAGGGAACTCATAGACAAAGACAGACACAAGGAGACCAACATAAAGACTATCCAACTATAGAGGAAACCACAAGGACACAAACAAGACAGCGTGTGCACACCGGACTACTAAGAAACACGATAAGAAACCACACAGCAACAGACTACAACATGACACAACAAGACACAACATGCAACAACATGACACAACAAGACAGAACATACAACAACATGACACAACAAGGGTCAGGCAGGGAGTGTTGAGAGGAGCAGGCTTATAAACCCAAAGGTGGAAGGGGATTGGCAGAGGAAGCCCAACCCCGCTGCACACTGTAGGAATAAAGGAAGGGAAGATGTGGCGGCCGCCCTCTATACAGCTACAAGAAAACAGGGCAGCAGCCAAGATGGAGGAGCAGCATGGCCAGCACGGGAAAAGCCGCACAGCGACCGCAGGTGGGCAAGCAGCGGCGACAGGAACACAAACAGTGTCAGAGGAAGCCGCGGCGAAGGACAGGAACGCGGCATGGACCATGACAGTACCCCCCTCCTTAAGCCCCCTCCTTCTCCTCCAATCCACGAAATGGAAATTCCACCTTGGTCTGGGGACCGAAAATTCCGGGGGCAACCCCAAAACCAAACTACAGGGTGCATAGCCAGTATGGGGAATACCTAGGAAATGGAGGTGCACAAGAGGAACAAACAGGGCACTAGACAGAATGGTGGGGGTACACTAGGCAGACGCTCTGGACGTGACAATGAGCTAGACGGACCCTCTGGGCGTGACAATGAGCAAGGAGTACGCTCTGGGAGGGACCATGAACTGGACGGACGCTCTGGGCGGGACCATGAGCTAGGCAACGGAGGCTCTGGGTGGGACCATGAGCCAGCGGGCACAGGTGCAGACGTTCTGGGCGAACCATGAGCCAGCGGGCACGGGTGCAGACGCTCTGGGCGAACCATGAGCCAGCGGGCACAGGTGCAGACGCTCTGGGCGAACCATGAGCCAGCGGGCCCAGGTGCAGACGCTCTGGGCGACCCCTGAGCGAGCGGGCACAGGTGCAGAGGCTCTGGGCGAACCGTGAGCCAGCGGGCCGGGGTGCAGACATTCTGGGCGAACCATGAGCCAGCGGGCACGGGTGCAGACGCTCTGGTCGAACCATGAGCAAGCGGGCACGGGTGCAGACGCTCTGGGCGGGACTATGAGCCAGCGGGCACGGGTGCAGATGCTCTGGGCGGGACCATGAGCCAGCGGGCATGGGTGCAGATGCTCTGGGCGAACCATGAGCCAGCGGGCGTGGGTGCAGACGCTCTGGGCGAACCATGAGCCAGCGGGCACGGGTGCAGACGCTCTGGGCGAACCATGAGCCAGCGGGCACGGGTGCAGACGCTCTGGGTGAACCATGAGCCAGCGGGCACGGGTGCAGATGCTCTGGGCGAACCATGAGCCAGCGGGCACGGGTGCAGACGCTCTGGGCGAACCATGAGCCAGCGGGCACGGGTGCAGACGCTCTGGGCGAACCATGAGCCAGCGGTGCAGACAGACGCTCTGGGCGAACCATGAGCCAGCGGTACAGGGATACTGACACTCTGGGCGAACCATGAGCCAGCGGTGCAGGGATACTGACACTCTGGGCGAACCATGAGCCAGCGGTACAGGGATACTGACACTCTGGGCGAACCATGAGCCAGCGGTACAGGGATACTGACACTCTGGGCAAACCATGAGCCAGTGGACAGGGATACTGACACTCTGGGCGAACCATGAGCCAGCGGACAGGGATACTGACACTCTGGGTGAACCATGAGCCAGCGGACAGGGATACTGACACTCGGGGCGAACCATGAGCCAGCGGACAGGGATACTGACACTCCGGGCGAACCATGAGCCAGCGGTGAAGGGATACTGACACTCTGGGCGAACCATGAGCCAGCGGACAGGGATACTGACACTCTGGGTGAACCATGAGCCAGCGGACAGGGATACTGACACTCTGGGCGAACCATGAGCCAGCGGACAGGGATACTGACACTCTGGGCGAACCATGAGCCAGCGGACAGACAGACACTCTAAACCACCAAAGACCTGCAAAAGGGAAAAAGAAAAAAACACTCCCACACACAAAAAAGGGAACTGCCACAAACCAGACCTGCACATAGACCAAGAAAGCAGAGGGCAAGATGTCAGCGGAGTCCATGGCCTGATCCTACTGTAACGGGTGAGCGGGTAAAGCGGGTAGTGGACCCACTGGACCACTGCCGGGCTTGCTCCGAGGGGGCGTAACTAAGTGGCCGTCGGGCATCTTCACAGAGCCTTTGATGGTAAGGATGGCTTACCCCAACAGCCACCAGGTGCTACCTCAGAGCAGTCCCCAGTAGTGGCAGGTACAAACAGACAAAGACCGGACAAAACGGATGCCAACCAGGAGGGTTAAACGTAAGTCAAAGGAACAATACAGAGACAAACTGAGAACAACATCAACAACAAGCAGAGACCAGCAGAGACTTAAGCTAAACTCAGGCAAGGGACCAAGGCACGACCAGGGCAGGAACACAGGCAGAGAACCAGGCAAGGGAACTCACAGACAAAGACAGACACAAGGAGACCAACATAGAGACTATCCAACTATAGAGAAAACCACAAGGACACAAACAAGACAGCGTGTGCACACCGGACTACTAAGAAACACGATAAGAAACCACACAGCAACGGACTACAACATGACACAACAAGACACAACATGCAACAACATGACACAACAAGGGTCAGGCAGGGAGTGTTAAGAGGAGCAGGCTTATAAACCCAAAGGTGGAAGGGGATTGGCAGATGAAGCCCAACCCCGCTGTACACTGTGGGAATAAAGGAAGGGAAGATGTAGCCGCCGCCCTCTATAGAGCTACAAGAAATCAGGGCAGCAGCCAAGATGGAGGAGCAGCATGGCCAGCACAGCCAGCATGGGAAAAGCCGCACAGCGACCACAGGTGGGCAAGCAGCGGTGACAGGAACACACACGGTGACAGCAGAGGCCGTGGCGAAGGACAGCAAATGCGGCACAGACCGTGACAGTGCTCAACTAATTCCAGAGTATCTCCAGTGATGGTAACTGCTGGGGACTCAACTACCTTTCCAGGGTCAACTTTTCAGTCTCTTTTTAAGCCACAACCTTTTTAGGGTTCATTGTGGTTTTAGTACCTCCATGAAGTAGTCAAAGCCTCCCATCAAACTGTTATTTGATCTCAATGACACAGCAAGAGAAGTCAGAGATCAGTAACAGAATAACGTAGAGGTAGATGGTAAAAACATTTGTTGTGATGACACAACCCAGCTTGACCATTATTCAGTTAAAGGGATTTATTTCTGTCCTATTAGAGAGGACAGTTTCAATGATCTGGTCATGTAGCAGCCTCAGGATACTAATGAACTTGGTGGGGTAGCCAGAGGATCTCCCAATTGTTCAATTTGAAGGTCTTAAAAAGGTCAAAGGCATTCAATGTTGCTCACATAATTTCTCTTCAGTTTACTGAGCCACACGTATCAAGTCAGGAATACCTACACGTAGACTGAAGGAACACTGAGATTCAGTGTGGATTTCATTGGAAGTGGGAGAAGACAATTCAGAAGCAAGCAGGTGAGAGATTTCATAGCATTGGAAAGCACTTATAAGTTGTTGAGACAATGTTCGCATTTCTGAAGTATGGTGGGATCTATTTGTCATCCCAGATCTTGCTAATGATCTCTTGAAACTTGTGTGAAAGTTTTATTACTATCGACCTTGAAATTTTCTGCATGAGTACCATCTGAGCCACAAGCTTTGTTGTCCTTCATTTGTTTAATGACTCGAAGGATCTTTTCCTGGCTTGGTGGTTCTGTATGTTATAGCAAATAGCAAAACTTTGCATCTCTTAAGCTATTTTTCCCCATTCTTGAGGCTTTGGTGTTCCTCACATTTCTGTTGAGATGTAATGTAATTTTGCCACGTACAGAAAGCTTTCTTCTTGTAGTGTAAGAGGCCCTGAATTTCTGCATCCTGCAAATCAGTACTAATGTTGGTTTGAGGTATTGCTGACGGTCTCATGGGAGTTGTGAGAGCTCTCCACTGCTATTCAACACTTGCATCAGTGAAAGTAAGGCTTTTGACCCAAAAAGAAAGTTGTTCTTGAAGTTTGTTCTTTTTGATGGAGGTTTGGAGGGCTCTGATGTCAAGGCTTTTTTCTGCTTATCTTGAGACATCTTTGACATCTTTGAGGCAAGCAAAATGTTCATCATGGTGTGATTCAGACAGTGGTCTGTCGAGCCAGAAATCTATTTTCCTGAGATTACTAGTGACAAACCTAAACATAAACAATGATCATTAGAAGGTCATCTGACAGTTGGACCGAGAGAGTGCAATTAGGCAGATGTGTCTGTGACCGAGGAGTCCTTTTCATGATCCTCTGCTCACCCTGTAGCCGTAGGGGACTAGAAAAGATGCCCAACCATGGAAACATCACACCTAGCAGGATCAACTTTCTGGGATCGAAAATAAACAAAACCAATTTAATTAATCAACTGGAAAATTTGACAGTGGTGGCTACACCTTCTTTTGGAAAGCACTAGCCAACACAAGCATGGCGTTTCTTAGTGAATTCTTTTAGTGACTAAATAGTCATGGATGAGGTGGAGGGTGGATTTTTAAGGAGGAAATGAGTTTGAGATTGTAATAAGATAATACAGTGGGGAAAATAAATATTAAGTCAGCAAGTTCTCCGACTTAAAAAGATGAGAGGCCTGTAATTGGCATCATAGATGGACCTCAACTATGGGAGACAAAATGAGAAAACAAATCCAAAAAATTACATTGTCTGATTTGTAAAGAATTTTTTTTGGTGGAAAATAAGTATTTAGTCAATAACAAAAGTTCATCTCAATTCTTTGTTATATATCTTTTGTTGACAATGACAGATGTCAAACATTTTCTGTAAGTCTTCACAAGGTTGGCACACACTGTTGCTGGTATGTTGGCCCATTTCTCCATGCAGATCTCCTCTAGAGCAGTGATGTCTTGGGGCTGTCGCTGGGCAACGCGGACTTTCAACTCCCTCCAAAGGTTTTCTATGGGGTTGAGATCTGGAGACTGGCTATGCCACTCCAGGACCTTGAAATGCTTCTTATGAAGCCACTCCATTGTTGCCCTGATTGTGTGCTTGTGATCATTGTCATGCTGATTGACCCAGCCTCGTTTCATCTTCAATGCCATTGCTGATGGAAGGAGGTTTGCACTAAACATCTCACAATACATGGCCCCATTCATTCTTTCATGTACATGGATCAGTCCTCCTGGTCCCTTTGCAGAGAAACAGCCACAAAGCATGATGTTGACACCCCCATGCTTCACAGTAGGTATGGTGTTCTTTGGATGAAACTCCTCCAAACATGACGAGTTGTGTTTCTACCAAACAGTTCTACTTTGGTTTCCTCTGACAATATGACATTCTTCCAATACTCCTCTGGATCATCTAAGTGCTCTCTAGCAAACTTTAGATGAGCCCTGGCGGCGTAGTGTGTTACTAATGGTAGCCTTTGTTACGTTGGCCCCAGCTCTCTGCAGGTCATTCGCTAGGTCCCCCCATATGGTTCTGGGATTTTTGCTCATCATTCTTGTGATCATTTTGACCCCATGGGGCAAGATCTTGCGTGGAGCTCCAGATCAAGGAGGATTTTCAGTAGTCTTGAATGTATTCCATTTTCTAATTATTGCTCCCACAGTTGATTTCTTCCCACCAACCTGCTTGCCTATTGCAAATTCAGGCTTCCCAGCCTGGTGCAGGGTTAACAATTTTGTTTCTGATGTCCTTTGACAGCTCTTTGGTCTTCACCATAGTGGAGTTTGGAGTGTGACTGTTTGAGGTTGCGGGCAGGTGTCTTTTATTCTGATGAGTTCAAACAGGTGCCATTACTATAGGTAATGAGTGGAGGATAGAGAAGCCTCTTAAAGAAGAAGTTACAGGCCTGTGAGAGCCAGAAATGTTGCTTGTTTGTAGGTGATACTTTTTCTAACATAATTTGCAAAAAAATTCTTTCCAAATCAGACAATATGATTTTCGGGATTTGTTTTCTCATTTTGTCTCTCATAGTTGAGGTCTACCTATGAGAACTTGCACAATTGGTGGCTGACTAAATACTTTTTTCCCCACTGTATTTCTTATATTTACTCACATTGATTTATGGAATATTGTATAAAGTTAGAGGTTCACTATAAGCACAATAGACTTGGCTTTTCTATGCAGTGGGATATTGAGAAATAAACATTTAGAACCCTTTAAACTTTCTTTTTTATGTAAATAATGGCCAAAGCATGCGACAGTATTGCTTTACAATGCCGTATGTTGGCAGAATGTATTGGGAATACTCCTCAAGTATGATGTATAGCATTATCTCTACTAAGTGTTCAGGACAGTAGAATCGTATGAATGGTAAAAAAAAAATGTTTATGGACAGTGTTGGACTGGGGTACTTAAAGACTTTGTCTCATTACAAGCTTTCAGCCTTCTTCAAAGGCAAAGGAGCAAAGGATTTTTGAATTGAGGGGCGTGCTTCTTGTCTGCCTCTTCTCCTCCCTCTTCCCCTCTCCCCTCAGCACACAGACCGCTCTCCTCCATAACTTCTATACAGAGGGGGGGGGGGGGCGAGGGGAGGGGGGAAGAGGGGGTTTGCTGCCAGGGTTAACCCTGTGTGTGCCTGCCTAGGTCTGCTGCAGGCTCTTGCTGCTAGATCAGCTGTATTGTCAGCTCCACGGAGACAGCAGAGAGAGGGCTGATAAGAGGGCTGTGATTGCTAATGGCAGAGCAGGGGGGATGTAAGTGTTCCTTTACCTCCTGCTGTAGCATACAAATCTCCACATCTCCAGCAACAAACAGACCTTGTCAGAACAGACACAGGGCAGCTGTGAAGTGTTACTATACTCAGGATGTGTCACTAGTACAGCAGAGAATGAAGCGTTCACATGCCCCCTGATCTGTTCTATTATTATAGTCACAGCTCCACAGACACATCATGATTATAGTAACACACAGGGTCCCTGCTGTCGCATCTATTGATCAGCCTCACCTCAATCTGTGTAGAGAACAGGAGGAAGCAGGCACACACAGGGTTAATCCAGCTACACAGACACAGAAGCCAGAGCCCTCTCCCTCCCTCCACTACAGAAGCATTCTGTGTGGGAGGGACTCTCTGCTCTGACCTGTATTCTGAAGGTGATGAGTCATCAGACCTGACAACCAGTGAGATAAAGATCAACAGGTCAGCTGCAATAGTGATTTGAGAAGCTGATGTACTACCACTAACTGGGATAGCTCAAAATCAGTAGGACATTTGTAATGAACATATATTGCAAAGCTGCTTGTTTTTTAAAGATCTTTTAATTAAAACCCAATCATTGTAGCGAGACAACCCCTTTAAGGCCCACCCGTGGAACTTATTTCTGGGGGCCCACCAGTGGAGTTGATTCTGGAGCCCACCAGTGGAATTAATTCTGGGAATTCACCCTACAAGTACTTTGCCTGTTTTTTTACTCTTTCTCTCTGCCTTTCCCAAGGATGTATATGCAGTTTTTAAAAGAAAAAAACTCCATGTCTGCCATGCTAATAGGTGTTTCCCCTGTTTGTGAATAACTAATTATGTTTTCAGAATGCTATTGAATTTGCATATGGAACTAACCATATTTTTTAGAATGCCGTGGATGGCAAAATTATTCATATCCCCAGAACTGTTCCTCATTTTCAAATGTTACAACCACAAACTTAAATGTATTTTATTGATACCTTATGTGAAAGAGCAACACAAAGTTACAAGTATTTGTGAAGAGCTAGGATTCTGCAGCACTGCCTATTAGTTGTAATATTCCTTTAGTAACATCCAACTCACTGAACCTTGTAGAACAACCATAGCATATAGGTCTCCACACCCCTACATGTTGCCTCTCCATAATCAGGAACATTACCCTCTTTGAGTTACATCTAGAGCCTCTCACCAAGGCAACCAGCATTCTACTCTGCCTTAATAAGTGGCAAAGGACCCAAAACAGCTGTCTACATCTTAATTTTTGGTATGGCTTTTCTCCCAGTTATTTTGCAAGGCTCAGTAAATTAAATGTGCCTTGAGAAATACTATATTCAATAGGGGGTGCTGAAAGTACTAGCTCTTTTCCTTTAGCAAATTTGAATATACAATATTTAGATTGCATTCAAGCAATCACAGAGTATAAATTCCACACACCTACATGGTGTCTCTCTAGAACATTAACCTTTTTGAGCTACAGTTGAAACCAGAAGTTTACACACACTATATAAAAAGACACATATGCATGTTTTTCTCACTATCTGACATGAAATCAGAATAAACCTTACCCGTTTTAGGTTAGGAACCAAAATTATTTATATTTGCCAAATGCCAGAATAATGAGAGACAGAGAATTTTGAAGGCATTTTTCTTACTTTCTGCAAAGTCAAAAGTTTACGTACACTAGGAATACTATGCCTTTAAATAATGTGGGATAGCCCATATGATGATCTCATGTCTTTGAAAGCTTCTGAGTTAACTAGAGACACACCTGTGGATGTTTTTTAAATGCACACCAGAAACATACTGCTTCTGTGTGTAACATCATGGGAAATTCTAAAGAAATCAGCCAAGATATCAGGAAGAAAAGAGAACAACTCTAGTCAGAGAAGATGTCTTCTGTGATAATTGAATACGTTTTCAAATATCCCGGGCTCCATCAACGAAGTTCCTCAGGGACAGAAGAGCAGACACACAGCGCAATGTGCATTTCAGCTTTACAACACAGGGTGCGACTTTAAACTAATTAGAATCACGCTCACCTTTTAGAGCTGTACAGATATGGTACAGCTCACATTAAAGCTCAAATTTAAAAGCCCACAGTTGATCCGCTGCAATTCGCCCTCTCCGAGCAGCTCAGGAAACCTCCAACCTCGCAGCCCAGCAGACTCCGGCAGCAGTAGTAGGAAAGAAGGACACTCGTAACACGAGTGAAATTAGGAGTTCCCGTGGCGCTTTCAGGGGCAAAAACAATTTTAAAAAAAGCCAACTTAAGCATCAAGCTCGTTTATTAAAGTAAATATAAAACAGGGAAGCTACGCGTTTCACAGAGACTCTACCCTGCTTCCTCAGGCACATAAAACAGGAAGATAACAGGGCTTTTAAACAGTTCAAAATTAAGACCGAGGCTTAATTGAACAATTAACCCTTACACCACTGTTATAACATGACAAATTTAGACAAATACAAAAAACAGAATTACCAGGTCTAAAAACATAAATATGTTTAAAAACATTACAATACAATTACAAATAATATCCAAGAATATACAAATTCTACAAACAATAAAAAATACATACGTTTTCATAAATATACAATTTAAAATATAAAACATGTACAAAAATAAATTATGCTGATCTCAGGAATTGAACCCTCACTGTCTACTTCAAAGTCCCCTATGTTAACCACTACTATATCACTCTATTTAATGGCATCTTATACTCCATTTAGCCCATAAGGTGTAATGGTGTGAAGCTTACAGATCCAGTAAATTTCTCTACTAGTCAACTTCCTATGGCAATCTGGATCCTCACCATCCACCCCCTCAATTGGCTGAACATAGAAAACCGGTTCGACTCCTGGATGCTTCTCCACAAAATTTCTGGAGAGGCTATGCAACAGTTTTTTATGTCTAACATTGTAACGGGGGTTAATTAATCTTCTTGATAGTTTTAAAGTGGTCTTGCCCACATATTGAATACCACATGTACAAGTTAGTACATAAATTACAAACGATGATGTACATGTCAAAAAAGATTTAGTATTAAAAATGTCAACAGTACTAAAAGAAAAAAAAATTTCAAAACTGGTGAGCATCCCACAGCATTTACACAAGGCATGACCACAAAAAAAAACTACTTTTTTAACCACTGCCGTATCTACTTCTTTTTTTACTACTAATAGTATGACATTTTAATTTTGAAGGAGCAATCTTATTTTTGATGATGGACGCCATTCTAAAAATTAATTGGGGCCTCTAAGGTAAAACTGAACACAAAACTAGGTCTAACTTCAAGATATCCCAGTGTTTGTTCAGAAGATGATCATTGAATGTAACTATACTGTAATCACTTACATTGTCTGCAGAGCCTGTGTACAACTGGAATCTACCACTATATGCACTGTATGGTGTTAATATATGTCTGCAAAACCTGTGTACAACTGCTATCTACCATTATACGGTCACTATATGATGGTAATATTGGCAGTAGTGTAACGGTTTATTTTCAGGAACAGTATGGAGGTGTTTTTCAGTCACTATGTGTTGGTGAACCATGGTCATGATATGGCGGTATTATTTGATCCATGTATAGCGGTATCATTGATAATATTGGTCTGGGTTTGGCCAGTAACAGTATAGTGATATTTGCTCCTTGTATAGTGGTAATGGTACGACCATTATTTAGAGGTATCATCCATAGACATTGTCTTATAGCTGTTTGTATGTATTTATTTGTATCACATATATTATTTTATATCCAGTTAACACACCTCGTCGTACCCGTATGTCATGGTGCTTTGGTACTTAGCGCACTATAAGTATGGGTTTGTCAATAGCTGCCGCAGCAACTATGAAGTATGACAGAGGGAACGCCCTCTGTCCTCCATCAGCACTCCCGCAATGCAATCACAAGGTCATGATGATCACCATGACAACCGTAGGCCTGTGTAATAAAAAACAAAAAAAAAAAACACAAGCACTCTTTAATGTGGTGCTTTCCACAGAAGGGGAAAAAGTCTTCTCACCTTATATCATTGTGCTTTAAAGGAAGGCACAACTCTCCTCGATCAATATGCTGGATTTCCGCACTTGCTTTGCACAGATCCAAATCACGATCCACATGGAATGATAGGGTACCGAGGACAAAACCTAGGGTTCCGGTTTGGCTGAACACAGACCAGTACCATTTTTTCCCATCAAAGTTATTTATATCTACCAAGAGGGTGCCAGCACTTGGATATTGCACGGTAGTGGTCTGTGTTTAGCTACACCAGACCACAAGGTTTTGTCCTCGGTACACATGCTATGACGTAGGCCTTCTAGGCCCTGCTCAGAGGTGGAGCCTGACAGACTGAATGACACTTGTATAATACTACTACAATGTATTACAGCAGCGATGTAACAATCACTGAGACTAGTCCCATAGAGGGTCAAGTGAAAAAATAAAACATAAATAAAAAGTTTTCTCCATTACAAATGCTTGTCACTGAAAAAAACACAATGAACATCTTTAAAAACATAAATAAAAAACAATGAATTGGAATGAAAAGCAATCAAAATATTATATGAAGTCCATAGTGATTGTTTTATTGGTTACTTTGCATCTGTGCAATCTCCCCATGCATTATACTGCGGCTTTTCTGCATGCCGGTGTGAATAGGTGTTAAAGTTGGTGTGCAGTTTTTCATCTTGCTCTAGCAATTAGCTGCACATGTGATCTTTTTCCCAGTCAGCATAAATGGCAAAGTTGCTAGCTACTGGGTTCATGTTTGTTCAGCCATTGAGCTGTTCACAAGCCCCAAAGAATTGGAGTGGTTTTTTGAGTAAGTAATGTCCCATTTTTTGTATGTTTTTTCTGTAAATTGTTAGTGTAGGGACTCACAAGACATGAGGAGCCGTGAAGAGGCTTGTGAGCTTGTGTCATGGGGCCCCATTACCAACTAATACCTCATATTTAATATTTTTCCAGTATGCCCTTTTTTATTTGCCCAACAGTGCGTGGGAGCAGAGTGTGCCAGTGTTGTGTTGGACACTTAGAAAATGCTGGGCAGCCCGCCTGGTCTAATAGTATAGGTGTCACTAATAGGTTGTAAGCCAGCATTGTGTACCACACATATCTATATTTATGGCACACTTTTGTATCGCCTTATTATATGCAATTGTAGTACCGGCAACCACCTCCCTCATGCCCTGAGGTTGTATGAGTGATTGTTTTATTGGTTACTTTGCATCTGTGCAATCTCCCCATGCATTATACTGCGGCTTTTCTGCATGCTGGTGTGAATAGGTGTTAAAGTTGGTGTGCAGTTTTTCATCTTGCTCTAGCAATTAGCTGCACATGTGATCTTTTTCCCAGTCAGCATAAATGGCAAAGTTGCTAGCTACTGGGTTCATGTTTGTTCAGCCATTGAGCTGTTCACAAGCCCCAAAGAATTGGAGTGTTTTTTTTGAAGTCCATAGTGACATCAATAAAAATGTCGGTTCATCCCACAAAAGAAAAGCCTTAACACAGCTCCGTCAACAGAAAAATAAAAAAAAGTTGTGGCAATCAGAATACAGCAATACATTAGAAACATTATTTTAAAAAATATATTTTTATTGTATAAAAGTGCTACTACATAAAAAAACAATATAAAGTGGGTATCAGTATCATCATCACCAAACCACAGAGTAAAACTAACATGTCATTTATACTGCATAGTAAGTGCTGAATAAATAAAAACACTACCAGGATTAAAAACGATCAAAAAGTCACATGTCTACCGATATACAGCTCCATCAACAGAAAAATAAAAAAATTATGGTTTTTATAATGTGACAACATACAAACAAAACTTTTTGAAAGTTTGCATTTCTGTTGTGTAAAGATAGAAAAACATAAAAAACTATATAAAAATTATATTGTTGCAATTATACCGACCTGCATAGTAACATTATCTTACTTGTACTTCATGGTGAATGACAGAATTGCTGTTTTTCTGTTGTTTGGGTTTTTTTTGGTTCATTTTTGTAGCCCACTGTTAGAAAAAACTATGGAACACCTGTGCACACAAAATGCATATTACACCCCTAGACGAATTCTCTGATGGGTTTCTGATACTTTGGGGGCTTTGCAAATGTGACATGGCACCCACCAAAATTTGCATTCCAAAAGGAAAGTAGCGTACCCTCCCTTGTATGCCTTGCAATGCGCCCAAAAAGCAGTTTACACCTACATATAGGGTACTGCTGAACTTGGATGAAAGTGCAGAACACATTTTGCAGTGTTTTTTCTGCAGGATTCCTTTTGAAAATAAAACATGTTGAGCTAAAACTGTGTATACAATAATTAGGAAAATGTATTTTGCTCATTTTCACATCCCAACACTAAAAATAAATCTATGAAACACCTGTAGGGTCAACATACAAACCTGAAATGGTGCCAAAAAATCCTAATGGAAATGAGGCCCCATAATCTAGTAGGTATTTCTTTAATTCTGAGGCTTGTGTTTGAGTCAAATAGCGCATTTGTGCCACATGTGGAATGTTTATAAAAATTACAGTATCAGGGGAATTGATAATAACTTGTATTCCTCTGCTAACATTTAGGGCCACATGTGTGAAAACTGTCTAGGTCTATCACTCACTTTGTTGCCCATAGCAACCAATCCGAGTGCTCCTCACATTTTTCCATAGCACTATATGTAGAATTTATTTTTATTTACTTTTCTCGACAGTCATAGGATGGGGAATCAATACTGTTGTGCTTTAGCTCAACATTACCATTGCAGATCCCAAGACCTTCTGCATCCACTGCCATATCCTGATTCTCTGCTGCCTTCCTTCCTGTCATTACCCTCCTTTGGATAAGCATTTATACCGTGTGTAAAAGTGCACAACTCTCAAAGGGTCAGTGAACACTAAGGGCCACATGTATGAACCTGTGTAGGTTTAAAACTCACTTTTTTGCCCATAGTAACCAATGGGCTAAAGAGTGAGTTTTAGACCTAAACAGGTTCATACATGTGGCCCTAAGAATCTACTTCCTCCACTTCTTTGGTCAAAGCTTCTTAAAAAAAAAACTTAGCCAGCGTTGGTTGCCTAAACAAAATGGTTCCATATTTCCTGTTTACTGATAAGGTGTTCTGTACTTCTGATCTGTTTTCTGTCTCCCTGACCTACTTCTTGGTTCCCATAGTGCAAGTGTAATGGAGTGGTGGAAGAGGAGAGGATGGGAACCGTAGTAGCATGTGTCACGGTGGCTATACTCCAACCATGACTGTTATGCCTGTCCGGAACCAATACGGTTAAGAGGGGGACCTGCAGCTTAAGTAGATGTTAACACTCTGATGGTGGTTGTGCTCTCCAGTCCTTGTGTGATAGTGTTGAAAGGTGCCCTTGATGTTAAGTGCAGGTGCAAAAAGCAGGAGAGCAGACGATGGGTTAACATTCACAGTAAACTTGACAACCCCTCCCTCCTGCCGCTGGCGGGTATATTCATATACTAAAGTAAACCGTTTACTCACAATGACCTGGCAGTTTCTTATCTTAAAGTGCACTCAACATAACATTCCATATACATACTTCACTAAGAGAGTTCACATAGAGGTCACTAACCCATCCTCCCAACTGATTTGAAGGTGAATTAATGAGCTCAACATAGGCTTACGGCACCAATATGTCATCATCATCATTTATACAATAGCAATACAGTCTCATCACTCTCAATATAGTGCAACTAATATGTAATGTACCTAAAGGGTTAATCAAGTACATAAATGGTTAATCCTGTATGTTACACAATTACTCTGTTAGCCCCAACACTGGGCTGCTTACTATGTAGACTTCACTCCACCAACCCATACGGATATCTGACCAACCATATTTATTGTCAACTCCTACATCAGAAACTATTCTAAGGGCAGCAACATGGGGGTTCATTACAGGAAAGTCCAGGGGCCCCCCTATACTCAGGTCTTCAATTTATCGCTGTGTTAAGTCTTAAGCAACTCATGGGATTTACATCTAATGCCAGGTCGGCCTTCTATTAGTTTTTTTTCAAACCATTAACCCATTATTTCCAAGTTTTTCTTCCCTGAGTAAAGCCCCATCTCTTTTTTATCCTTCTTTGTGGGAGTCTCCCAGAAGAAATATGAGGGTTGGCAAGTATGCTTTAATCCCATTGATGTTCTCTTGCCAGAAGCCTTTGGTTTGGCCTTAAAGTTATCGCAACAGCAAAGTATCCCAGATTAACTGTTTAAGATGCCATAAAATGTATTGTTACATGTAAAATTCTTCTCAGGAGCTACTTCGGCCTCTGAAATAGCTGCTTCAATAACATATTGAGCTACAATATTTTGATTCCAAACGACAACCAGCAGTCCTATTTTACCACTGTCTATACTGTCTCATTACAACCCAAGTCCTGCATAGGTTTTCTTAACTACTTCACGATTAATTTTTTTAATTTTGGTGCATCAGTTTCTTACAAGTAAAGCAAAGTTCATCATTTCCTCATTGTCTTTTAAAGCTTTGCTGTGGGCTTTATCCTTTGTGGGAGAGCAGTGATCTGGTGAAGTCTAATTTGCTGAGTTCTCTTTCTGCCTCCTATGCAAGGCTGTAGCCTCCTTTTTTCCATGTTAAAGCTATGTCCACATTTCAGACTGTAAAGTCCAATGTGTTTCTGACATTGCTTCCTTAGCAAAAATCCAAAGCGACACCTTGGATTTCCGACAAGGATTTCCTTTACATAGATGTTATTTTTCGCCTTTGATTCTGACGCAGATTAGCTCCATTGCAATAGGGCTAACCCACATCACTCCCTCCCCCTAGCGACATCCAATGAGGAACCATTTAAAAGAATTAACACGTTCATTCTTTTTTTTTTTCATACCACATGGTGTGGGAAATCTGTGCTGTAGTTCACTGTGTGAACTACAATGGGGAGTGGCCATTCATATAAATGGGAGACAAGGATTGTATTGATCTGTCATGTCAACAAACCCTAACATCAGGGGATCTCCACAGTAGATCAATACATAGTGCAATTCCACACACTGGCCCCTGAACTCTCCTAGAACAGGGAAGCCTTGGTGATTATTTGGGAAGGCCATAAAGAATAAGTTGGCAGGCAGTGATATTTCTGCTTCCTTGGATGATCTTACTAAGCTGTGAGACGTCAGTATGTTATTTTTTTTTTCTTATTTTCCAGCACTAGTTACATTATTTAGTTTAAAACAAGGGTGGTGGACAACCACTTCAAGATTGCATGAAAGACGACATAAAAAAAAAAAAGTAACAGAGTGTAACACAAAGCATCAACTATTTGTGATAAAGGAAATTATGTGTGTTGTTCCAAATATTTGCAAATTAAAAAAATGAAAAGTGTGCTATGCATATCTATTTAGTCCCCTGTACTCTGGTACCTCAAAATAAAATCCAGTGTGACCAATTGCCTTTTATAGTGACCTAATTATTAGATTACATCTATATGCAATGTAATATAATTAAAAATACAAATGTTAAGTGAAGGCCTTAGAGGTTTGTTAGAGAACATTACTGAACAAACAGCATTATAAAAAACCAAGGAACATACGACAGATCAAGGATAAAATTGTGGCAGAGTGTATTGCAGAGTTAAGTTTCTCAAAGAGCACCATTTAAGCCATCATCTTTAAATGGAAGCAGTATGTCACAACTGCTAACCTACCAAGATATGGCAGTCCACCTATACTGACAGCCCTGACCAGGAGATCACTAATTAGAAAAATAGCCAAGAGGTCCAGGGTCACTCTGGAGGAGCTGCAGAGATCCACAGCTCCGGTGGGAAAATCTGTCCACAGGATTATTAGTCGTGCACTCCACAATTCTCGTATTCATGGAAGAATGGCAAGAAGAAAGTCCTTTTTGAAAGTAAGTCATAAAAAATCCCGCAAACATGTGGAAGAAGGTGTTCTGGTCAGATGAGACCAAAATACCAAATGCTTTGTGTGGAGGAAATCCAACACAGCACCTCAGCCTGAACACACCATCCCCACCGGGAAGCATGGTGGTGGCAGCATCATAATGTGGAGATACTTAGCTTCAGCAGGGACTGGTAAGTTAGTCAAAGTTAATGGTAGGATAGATGGAGCTAAATACAGGGCAGTCCTAGAAGGACAATTACCCTAAACATACAACCAAAGCTACAATGGAACTGTTTTCATATGTTAAAATAACCCTGTCAAAGTCCAGACCTAAATCCCATTGATAATCTGTGGCATGACTTGAAAATTGCTGTTCACAAACATTCACCAACCAATCTGACTGAACTATAGCTATTTTTTTTTTTAAAAGAATGGCCAAAATTCCAGCCTATAGATGTGCAAAGCTGGTAGAGACATCCCCCAACAGAATTTACTCACAAGCTGAATAGATATGCATGATACACTTGTCAGTTTTTTAATTTGTAATTTTTTTAAAAGCACATAACTTTCATTTACACTTCACAAATTTTTTGTGACATTGTGTTGCTCTGTCACATAAAAAATATCAATAAAAATACATTTAAGCTTGTGGCTGTAACATTTGTAAATGAGAAACAGGGGCATGAATAGTTTTGCAACCCACTGTATCTCACTTTGTGGTGAAGGCGTTCCTTGAATCTTGGGTAATAAAGCATTCATCAGTCATTATTTATTCTCTTAAGCAGATACCTGACCTCTGTTCATCATCTCTGCTAATAGCACAATCTTGTCCTAGATTATATATTTCATCACTGCACCTTTTTTTGCCCACAGATCTGTTCTTTACATTAGGAACATACTTAGGGCGACATGTATGAGAGAATGTGCATCGAAGTGAATTGTAGAGTCTCATGTTCAGTGTATAATGCGCCTGATGAAAGTGGTTTTTGTGTGTTCATAAATGGTGTGTAAAGTTCGATGCGCCTCACCTATGTGTTATACATTACGTGGAAATCCCTGAAGAAGCATTTATGCTATCTATCATACATGAAAAAACTTTGAGATTCTCGGTTCACATATTTTGATCAAAAGATGTTTAAGCTGCCCACGACTTTCAACGTGATCTCAAATAGGGCAGTCCTACACTATCTTTTACCTCTCAATAGAGCCACATCCAGGCCTCTCACTGGGTCAACCGACCTCCTTTATCCAGAGAGAAAAAAAAAAAAAACCTGCAAGCTGCACTTCTTATGACAGTCTGTGAGAGTGGGCAGGTGCAGAAAACCAAAATGGAGGCACCCTTTCCTCCCCATATAGGTTAAAATCAATATACACCAAATATAACGTATGGTTCTGCACAAAAAACACTTCTGAAAAAACATATGCAAACCTGGGTGCCACTGGCAGGGCTGTGGCACACATATATATATATATATACATATATATATATATACATGTACACACGTACACCACTGCCAGCGGCACACTACTGCAAAAAGGGCAATACATTACGTGGAAATCCCGAAATAAGCATTTATGCTATCTATCATACATGAAAAACTTTGAGACTCTCGGTTTACATATTTTGATCAAAAGATGTTTAAGCTGCCCACGACTTTCAACGTGATCTCAAATAGGGCAGTCCTACACTATCTTTTACCTCTCAATAGAGCCACATCCAGGCCTCTCACTGGGTCAACCGACCTCCTTTATCCAGAGAGAAAAAAAAAATTAAAAAAAAAACAACCTGCAAGCTGCACTTCTTATGACAGCCTGTGAGAGTGGCAGGTGCAGAGAACCAAAATGGAGGCACCCTTTCCTCCCCATATAGGTTAAAAATCAATATACACCAAATATAACGTATGGTTCTGCACAAAAAACACTTCTGAAAAAACATATGCAAACCTGGGTGCCACTGGCAGGGCCTCCATATCCTCTTTCTTCTCCTCCCATCTCCTAAAACTTAATGTAGAGAAAACGGAATTCATTATCTTTCCACCCTCCCACTCCATCCCTCCACCTGATCTCTCTATTACAGTCAACGGCTCCACACTCTCACCAGTCCCACAAGTCCGCTGCCTTGGGATAACCCTTGACTCCGCTTTGTCCTTCAAACCACACATCCAAGCCCTCACCTCCGCCTGCCGCCTCCACCTGAAAAATATTTCACGAATCCGCTCATTCCTCAACCCTGACACTACAAAAATGCTGGTCCATGCCCTTGTCATCTCCCGCCTAGACTACTGCAACATCCTTCTCTGTGGCCTCCCGTCTAGCACTCTTGCTCCCCTTCAATCCATCATCAACTCTGCCGCCCGTCTTATCCACCTCTCTCCTCGCTACTCCCCTGCCTCTCCCCTCTGCCAATCCCTTCACTGGCTACCCATTGCCCAGCGAATTCACTTCAAGTTGCTAACCATGACCTACAAGGCTCTCCATAACCTCTCCCCTCCGTACATCTCTGCCCTAATCTCCAGATACTCCCCCTCACGCAATCTCCGCTCCTCACAGGACCTTCTTCTCTGCTCTCCCCTTATCAGCTCTTCACACAACCGTCTCCAAGATTTCTCCCGTGCTTCCCCCACACTCTGGAACTCACTGCCCCAACACATCAGACTCTCCTCCACTTTCACCAGCTTCAAAAGCAACCTGAAAACCCATCTCTTCAGGATAGCCTATAAACTATAGTACCCCTTCTGTCACCACACCCTCCACAAACATGTCTGCCCCCACCTTCTGTCTCTTTCCCCCATCCTTGTAGATTGTAAGCCTTCGCGGGCAGGGTTCTCTCTCCCTCTGTGCCAGTTGATTGTCACATACTGTCAGCATTGAACTTGTTTGACTTATGTTATATTTGCAACCCTCTTGAATGTACAGCGCCCTGGAATCAATGGCGCTCTAAAATAAATAATAATAATAATAATAAAATAATAATATACACCAAATATAACGTATGGTTCTGCACAAAAAACACTTCTGAAAAAACATATGCAAACCTGGGTGCCACTGGCAGGGCTGCGGCACACATATATATATGTATATATATGTATATATATGTATATGTGTATTGTAAGACTCCACTCACATTTTGGCCACCATCTTGGTTCAGCCTGGGGGTTTCTTCGCTCCGGGATCGCCGCTTTTGGTAAGCAGTCTGGCACACCAATATATGTCACACTGACACCAGGCTTCTCTTTCAGGCTTCAGGCCAGCTTTATTTCCTCTACAAGCCAGGTTTAGGTTACAGCACAAAACACAAATAAACATCTAGGCCGTCTAGCCACTAACTGAACATAACATGTCCCTCTCTAACGCGTGGTCAAGGCCTATCGCCGAAGCACCACAAACACATACTCTTACCCAGCTTCCTACTGGGTTCTGGCTTCTCCTAAGCCTATGGGGGCAGAGCCTCTCTTCAGCTCCACTGCTGCTCCACACTGCCATGCAGCAACCACGCCCCCCCATCACCTGGCATGGGAGGCCTTTAATCGGTCTCTAGAGACATAAACAAAACCTGTCCTGGAATGCGGGGACAGCCACCCACCCAACACTATGGCTGTCCCAAAAAAGCCACCCCATACATAGCCGCCTAGCAGCTATTCTAGTCACTACTGTAAGTGTCAGTACTATATCCTTACTAACACAATATAGGTGACTTTTCCCCACTGAGACCAGGTCCTCAGTGGCGCATCTGCAGTATGTCTCTAGCTGCACACCCTCTAGTGGCAGAAACCTGCGACTATCGGGGATCGCTCTGTCACAATATATATATATATATATATATATATATATATATAGATATATATATATATATATATATATATATATATATATACATGTACACACGCACACCACTGCCAGCGGCACACTACTGCAAAAAGGGCAATACATTACGTGGAAATCCCTAAAGAAGCATTTATGCTATCTATCATACATGAAAAAACTTTGAGATTCTCGGTTCACATATTTTGATCAAAAGATGTTTAAGCTGCCCACGACTTTCAACGTGATCTCAAATAGGGCAGTCCTACACTATCTTTTACCTCTCAATAGAGGCAATTCCAGGCCTCTCACTGGGTCAACTGACCTCCATTATTCAGAGAGAAAAAAATATAAAAACACCCAACCTGCAAGCTGCACTTCTTATGACAGCCTGTGAGAGTGGGCGGGTGCAGAACACCAAAATGGAGGCACCCTTTCCTCCCCATATAGGTTAAAATCAATATACACCAAATATCACGTATGTTTCTGCACAAAAAAAACACTTCTGAAAAAAACATATGCAAACCTGGGTGCCACTGTCAGGGCTGTGGCACACACAGATATATATATATATATATATATATATATATATATATATATATATATATATATATATATATGTACACACGCACACCCTGCCAGCGGCACTGCCCACTCTCACAGGCTGTCATAAGAAGTGCAGCTTGCAGGTTGTTTTTTTTTTTTTTTTTTTTTAACTCTGGATAAAGGAGGTCGGTTGACCCAGTGAGAGGCCTGGATGTGGCTCTATTGAGAGGTAAAAGATAGTGTAGGACTGCCCTATTTGAGATCACATTGAAAGTCATGGGCAGCTTAAACATCTTTTGATCAAAATATGTGAACCGAGAATCTCAAAGTTTTTTCACCTATGTGTTAGGCGCATCATGGAACTTAGGCGCATAAGTAATGCGCCTAACATGTATAAAGGATATAGACAGACTGGAAACAAGAGAAGTCATTAGAATAGCACGTCAGTGAATAGGAACTATGGAACTGATCCTGCTTGGAGGACCACAGGTCCCAGCAATACCTGTGCTGTGCTGGCTCTTGATGTATGTAGAATAAAGGGTGAGAGCAGCAAAAATACATTTCAAATTTAATGTAGTTAAAATTTTAAATATAAAAATCTGAACAACATATTCAGTGGGTTATTTAATTTTAAATTAGTTTGATTCTATGAATTTTAAATACATTTTATAGGAGATATTTCTATAATTAGGGTACATTTTATATTTTTACATAAATTTTATATGATCACATTTTTCATTACATTTAAATAATAACATTTTATACAGTTTTATAATTATAATAAATTACTTTTTATTAATGTGCTAGTGTAAGCTGAGAAATATTTGACATTTTTGCCCCTTACATCAAATCTAGCTTCACTTCGACTCCTCAGGCTCAGGTAGACCCTTTTCATATATGTCGCCCTTAATTTTACATCCTACAAAGATCTATTAGTCTACCTCTTTTTAGTCTTCTCGGGCTTCAGCATTAAAGGGGTTGTCTCACTATAAGGATTGCTTTTTATGTTAAAGATCTTGCAAAAACAAGTCACTTTGCAATATGTGTCCATTAACAGTGTCCTACCTATTCCTAGATATCCCCTCTTGTATGGGCTGCATCAGCTCCTCAGGTCGCTCTAGCTACAGACCTGTTCAATCTCTCATGATAGGCTGCCAGCACTGGTTGCTATAGCTACAGACTTGGCTTCTATTGCAGCCTAGTAGAAGCCAGTAAACACACCCCTGAACTCAAAATGAAACCAAGAAAACAGGACTGAGGTGAGATGAATCGATGTAGTGAGACAACCCCTTTAAGTCCTGGTAATTGACTGCAGTTCTGAATTGGTGAAATCACTGTCTCTCACCAACTTTCTGCTGGTAGGCCCTCACCACCAAAGTCTCAGAAACCTAATCTTACCAATCTGCCAGCATCATGTTTGGAATTTGTTGATATATTCAGCAATCAACAGGGTGAGACCTTATCACTTCATAGGACCTACAAATAAATGATTGAACTGCCTCCAGGCACTACTTACTTTTTCATGGCAGTGCTATGTCTAGTTATATTAAGAGATTTAGTCAGAGGCTTCTTTAACAAGTCCTTTCCCCAATCTGAAGCAGGTCTCCTATTCATTAAGAAAAAGGATGAGTTCCTCTACCCATGTATTAACTATTGGGACATGAACAAAATCACTGTGACAAACAAGTGCCCACTTCACCGGTTTCTTTCACCTTTTTTTTTTACAGAATTTGTGACAAAATATTTTTTCCAATGTAAATGTGAGCCAGGAATAGAATTTAATTTGGATTCAGGAAGGAGGTAAACCGAGGACAGTATTTAGCATTTCAGGAACTTCCCTTTGATGACCTCTTAGAACAATTCAAGAGCACTGCAAAGATCAAAGTGCATATCTCAGTACTTAAGTATATATTTCTTGATCTGCTTTACATCAGTATATGTCTATCTAGATATCTTGCTGGATATGTCCCCTAACTTAGACACACACTGGCATGAAATTTGTGCTCTAAACTGGAGAAATGCCTTTTTAAAAGATCTAGCCTTCCTGTCTCAGGTTGTGTTATATCGGGCTGGGGTCTGCAAATCAACCTCTTCCTGACAGCCATTCATAATAATATAGCTCTTCAATTTTTTCCTCCTTCTCTTCCATGAGCCATAACTTTTTATTATTTTTCCATCTACATAGACATATGTGAAAAAAGTGCACGTGCTATGTATGAGGGGGTTTTGTTTTTACAGCATTCACCCTTCAGTATTAATGATGCATAATTTGTATTCTGCAGGTTCATACAATTCTGAAATTACCAAAGATGTAGGGTTTTCTTTATGTTTTAATATCGTAAAAAAATTCAAATATTTTCCTTTTCTTAAATTTGCACCACAGCACCGTTTTCTGCTACCGATAACTTTTTTGTACTATCACATATGGACCTGGGTGAGGGTGCATTTTTTGTGGGCTAAAGTGTCATTTTTCTTGGTATCATTTTGGGATAGATGTGCCTTTTTGATCACTTTTTATTCCAATTTTTAGGGAATGCGATATGCTCCCCGCAGTTTTGCCGTCTGGAATTTTTTGTCTTCTACAATGTTCAGTTTATGGGATAAAAGATGTAATATTTAAATAGGTTGGACTTTTATGGATGTGGCAATACCAATTATGTGCAACTTTTTTATATTAATTATTTTTATTTGTAAAATGACTTTTTTTCACTTTAACTTTGATTCCCCCCAGGGTAATTGACCACTAAGGGGTGCAATTCTTGGTATACCCTTCTGTATTGTATGAACCCCATTACTCATTCATTTAGATGCCACAGCTGCGATCCCCACAGCGTCGAAGGGGTTAAATAGCAGGAAACTGAGTCGGCTCCATTCCCTGCTGTTACCAGTAGGGTGTCAGCTGAAATTAGCAGCTGAGACCAGCCTTCTATGTAGCAGGATTACTGAGTCCTGTGTTGGTAAGAGGTTAATCCTGACCATTCTGCCAATCTCAAGTGGCCTTGACCTCATAGACTAATTATTATCCTACGGTTTCTGGGATTTGACAACTACTTTTCATTATTCTGACTAAGCTTTGATGAATAAGGTAAACAACATCAAGATTTAGACCACTTAAGCAGAAGCAGCACTCCAGCAATTAAAATAACCTTTTTCCTCTGCTTTGGTGCTTTGTGGCCTAGGCTCTTCTAAACCCTTAGACCGCATTTACATGGCAGAGCGTAAAATACTGATCAGATTCTAATTAGACTCCGACCAGCATTTTACAGTCAGTTTTCGTTTTTTGACACGCTTTTTGTATTTCGAGCGCCCTCTGCCATAGAACAATACAATAATCCGCTATTTTCGGCCGGATTATAGAACATGTTCTAATTTGAAATCTGACCTCAGAAAATCCGAGCTGTGTAGACAATAGCCCGTATTTTCTATTGCAGTCTATGGGGTTGGTTTACAGTCAGATTTTTTGCAGACAAAAAGAATTCTAGATACCAAATCTGCTTTAAAATCTGACTATAAACCAATCCTGTGAAGACATAGTCTAAATCTCTGAGGTAGCGAAGGTAAAAATAATTGTCCTGCTACCTCTTCTCAAAGGCCTCCCCTCCTGCTGCGAAGAATTCCAATATTAGGGACCACAAACTTTTAGCTATCAATCTGGCTTTTGAAGACTGGCGATAAATATAAGTTGAAGGAAGCTTCCCATTTAGTAACCATCTACATGGATAGAAAGAGGGGTGAAGTACTTGCAGAAAGCTAGGACAAGGGGGTGAGGATTTGCAGGAAAACAGGAATGCCTTAGTGAGGATAATTTACGATAATTTGTACTATTCCCTAAAAATGACTTGTTACTTTGAAAAGTAATACAGAATCTTTCTGTAAAAGCCACAAAGGTTTAAATGAATAAAAACTTTAGGGTGATCACTAGAAAGAGGGGTAAAGTACCTGCAGAAAGTCAAGAGAAGGGATAAGGATCTGCAGGAAGACAGGCTGAAGGGGAGATGGATTTGTAGATTGACAGGAGAAAGTACACACTAAGAAGTTTTCTCTTCTGATTTATGCCATCCATTGCTCATCTTGATAACATTTTATCCCAAAATTTTATTGAACTCTTAGTGTAAAACTTTATTCAAACCTAAATCCAAATGCTTCAGAAAATGTGGTGCAACCTTCAGATTATTTGTTACTGCTTGTAGGTTCAGGGTCCCCTAAGAAGGTAGCATTTCCCATAGAAGCAGTAACTCTCCCTGCTGTTGTAGAAATGCTACTTTGTGGATAAGATTCCACCAAACACAAATATGTGCACACGGATGCTTCTCTAGCAGATTTTTTAACATACTTCACCACTCTCCTCTCTTCATCGCTCTGTACACAATGCTTGCAGGGTGGAGGGTGCACAGTGAGCACAAATTTAGTGAGTCACTCATCAGACAGCTCATCAAACCAGAGCCCGAGACAACCTATTCAAAACTTGTTAGTCCTGTGCTATATGTAGAGATGGGCAAATCGATTCTAACGAAGTGGAATTCATTTAGAATTTCAGGAAAACTTCGGTTCTACACAGTCCTCTCGTTGTGTCTCTTGGCATAACAGCGTCCCTACTGCTGCTGTTGCATAGCTCTCATTATACAGGGGAAGGGGTAAAAAGACCATTACAAGTCTGTTACTTGCTCAGTCACTCAGTGTTCTGTATCTGCTGCTACACAGATCTCATTAATTCAATTTTTCCGGTTGTATTGGGGAATTTTAAATTCAAGTGATCCACTCAATCCTGTTAGTGTTGTATTGGGAGTCAAATAGAGTGTTTTTTGTCTGCCATCATTTAACTTTCACCTGTGCTATTATTAGTGAATTTCAGATTCTGGGAATTCTCAATCAGGTTAGTGTTGTACTTGGAGTCAAATACAGTGTTTTTGTCTGCCATCTATATGCTTAAATTTCACCTGTTCTTTCAGTAGGGAATTTCATATCCAGGGATCTCTCAAGCCTGTTAGTGGTCCATTTGGAGTCAAATAGAGTGTGTTTTCTTTCCCCCATATATACATTTGAATTTCACCTGTTCATTTCTGTAGGGAATTTAATATCCAAGGGTTAATTTCTCCTCTTGTTTTGTTGGAGTGAAAAATACGGGTTTTTTTCCCGAAATTTCTCCCAAAATTTATTTTGCCTGAAATGCATCAATTTAAAACCCGGGTTGGGGGAAATTTTAAAATCTGGGGCCAATATTTAAATTTAAACCCCCTATTTGGGGAGAATTTTTTTGTCAAACCCAGTTTTTTGGGTTTTTTCAGCCCTACTTTCATCTCAAACCAGTCTCTTGAGAAAATTGCTATTTGGGGCCAAACGGGTTATTTTTTCTTTTATTGTTGTGATTTTGTTAATTGCTAAAAACATTTTAGAGCCCCCCCCCAAAAAGAGGAGAGGTGCTCAGTAATTTTGCAATTGACCCCAAAAAAAAATTTTCCCCATTGTTTGTTTCTTTCAGTGCCCCCGCTTTCATTTGGTCAAAAATTTAAAAATTGTTTAAACCCAAAAAAAGGAAAAGGAGTTGAACCCAAAAAATAATTAAATTAAATATTTGCATATGTTGTGTGTTTTGAAAACCACTCCACAGATTAAAAGAAGGGGAAAACCAAAATAGTGGCAATTCATAGAGGGTTTGGGGGTGGAAACAGCATTAAAAAACCCCAAAGGTTGGTCGATTTGGAGAGTGCTTAGTTGGCAAGCACATGAGGAAAATTGAGTGGTGAGGGGGGGCAGCAGCTTAGAAGGCTACAAAAAGGTCCAGGGAAGAGGGGGGGGGGGGGGGTGGCAATACCAGTCCCGGGTAAAGATATTGGGGGGTTTAAAAGGGAAAGCACCTGGCAGCAGATTGTGGAATAAAGCAGGGGGCCCGGGGCATCAGAAAATAGCTGAGGCAGGTAGCCAAATAAACCCGGGGGTTTCAGGGTTTGTAAAGGTCCCGCTTTTGGGGGATACCAAAAACCTATGAAGAATCAACAACCCCAGACTCGGGTTGGTGGCTGTTTGGGAGCGGGTCTGCTCAAAACCCTCCCCCTACCCCCTCACAGCACCTTGGCAGTGGTAAAAATGACCCTTTGGATAAACCCACCCCTAAGCCCTGCTAAAAAAGGGAAACCAGGGCCCGCAACTGACTACATAGGATGTCTTTTAAAAAGTACTTGAGTTTGCCCTTGTCTTGGCGGGGGAAAAAATGCCCCCTTTTTGGGGAAACCGGAAAATGAGGCCCAAAAGGGGGTGGAGAGCCGAAATCATCCCTTGCCAGTTTGGTGACAATTCACTGCCCAAAGGGGCAAATCAGCTTTGAAAGGGGCCACCCCTGCGCAAGTGCCCTCTGAGGGACCCCCTTTGCCTCCATCCCACTGTATACTGCCACGGGGGTTCTGGGTCGTTTTCCTAATCCTCTTTTGGGCTCCTGCCCCTCTCCTGTACCTGAATAAAAAAAGCCCTCGTTTCGCCAGAAAATTTGCTTTGCTCCAATGCCCTTCCTCCCCCAGTTCAGCCCCCCGGACTCATGTGGCCATGAAAAAGTAGTCCCCCATGTGTCCATTCCCCTGAATAGACAGTTTTTGCGAAACTGTTCCAAGGACTTTGAGCAGGGGGAAGGGGACGTCATTTGCATCCCTTAGTCCTGGCGACTGACAAAAAACGTGTCCACCTAAAAGGGGCCCCTGAGCAAAGGGCGGGTTTGGTCACGCAGGGAATTTTCCCACTGGCCGACTTTAAAAAATTACACGGAGTGTACCCCTGCCCGTTTAAAAACAACAAAAAACCCAAATTAAGGGCCTTTCTCTTTTTAAATTAAATTTTCCCCCTTTGTTCTTTAAAAATTTTACTCCCTTTTTTAATATTTTTTAATTCTGTTCATCAACCCCCCCCGGGTTTCATAAATTACCCCCCTGTTAATATATTTTTTCCTGTTCATAAAATTTTCCCCCCTTTTCCCATAAATTTTTCCCCCTGTTCATAAATTGTCCCTTTTAATATATTTTTTTTCCCTGTTCATCAATTTCCTCCTGTTTTTTAAATTACCCCCAATTAAAATATATTTTTTTCCTTTAATCTTTTCCCCGGGTTTCACCCAATTCCTGTTTTTCTGTGTTTTTTTTTGTTTAGCTCAAGGAGGGAGGGGTTGGGGGGTTTTTTGGAAATGGCTAAATTTTAAAACCCAAATTTTCCTGGCCATTTCCCTCTGAATGGTGCATAGTCCCCCACTTGAAAAGGGGGGGGGATAGGAAACCCCCAACTTGGACAGGAGCAACGGTCAGCTTCTGCACTGGCTGGGATGGCTAACGCTTTACGCTGCCCTTTTTGTAAAATCGTCTTGGGAAAAACGACTGCTGGACCATGGTGAAAAGGAGCAGGGGAAAAAAATCTGGCCCGGGTAGAGGATGGAAAAAAAGACGGAATTTTTTCCTTGGGGAAAAAAGGGGTGGTAAACCCTTTGACTGCCTGAAATGGGGGGCGTGCCACGGGTGCGGGCTGCTTTTGGGAAAAGGAGGGCCAAACCCCATCTAAAAAAACGTTTCCCCAAAGGCCACTTTTAGGGTGAAAAAGCATGTTTTTTGATGCAGGGCCATGGTGCCAACGGGGGGTCCCTATTCCCCTTTTTACTTTCTCCCCACAAAATTCTACATATACCAATCCCCTCCTCGGGTTTCCCTTGTAAAAAAAACTGGCCCCCGGAAATGATTAGGTGATTTTACCCCCAAATTGCCCCGCATAAATTGACTTTTAAACCATGGGCCCCCATTGAGCCCCTGTGGGGGGGCTAAATAAAGCCCCAAAACCTCGAAATTACTGCCCCCCTTTCTGACTTTTGGCCACCCCTACCGACTTCGGGCTCCCGCCACGCCTGACACGAAAGCTATCACTTTTCTTCCCCCAAATGTTTAATGTTTAACCCCCCCCCCCCCCTTCCCTTCCCCGGGGGCCCGGGACGATGGGTAGTAAAAGGTGGGCCCTAGGCCCGCCACTTCACCCCGGGCCCAAAAAAATAGGGTGAAAGGAGGCATGGAGTGGGCTAAATTTTCCTTTTTGGGGGTACCTTTTCCTTGTTTAACTAGGGAACCAGAAAAACCTTGTCCCACCCTTTTAAATTGCTTCCCCCGGGCTTTTCAAGTGCTATCGGCTACATCGATTAGTTTTTGCTAGTGTTGAGCATTACTTTGGGGCCATCGACACATCGATGGTCGATTAGATGATCGCCGTTTAAAACCATTAAAGTCTTGGGGGGAGAACAACCCCCTTTTTTTCTTACCCCCAAAAAAAGGGGGCGGAGTAGCGGGGAATTAACATCCACAACATCAAATGGTTACGGTCCCATCTTAGGTAACACACTTAGGTTTTTAAAAAACCCCCAGAAAAAAAATCACAGACCATTCAATATCCCTGTCTTGCACCACAGCATGACCCTTTAAACCCGCAGACCCACAAATTAAAAAAATGCCAGAAAACAGATGGGTTTGAACCATCCCTTTTTAAATTTAAAATGGACATTGAATAAACCCCTGTCCCGGAACCGTTTTTAACCCCCCCCCAAACCCGCATTTACCCCCCCATTTTAAAAAATGCCGGGGAAAAAAGGGGTTTTTTCAAACCCCCATTTTTTTTTTCACTGGACATTGACTATCCTGTCCTGGGCCCCAGCATACCCCAAAACCCGAAAGACCCCAAAAAAAGTCCGGGGGGAAAAAGGGGGTCTTTCAACCACCATTTTAATTTTAACTGGACATTTTACTATACCCTTTTTCCTGGGCCAAGCATGAGCCCCAAACCTGCATGACCCCCAGATTTAAAAAGGGGCCGGGGGGAAAAGGGGGTCTTTGAACCACCCTTTTTAGGGTTAACTGGCCCTTGACTTTCCCCGCCTGGGCCAAAAGCATGAGCCCCCAAACCCGCAAGACCCCAATTAAAAAGTGCCGGAAAAAGGATCTTTGAAAAACCCCCATTTTTTGTTTCACTGGAATAACTATCCCAAAACCTGTCCTGGGCCAACCCCCATGAGCCCCAAACCTGCATGACCCCCCGATTAAAAAGTGCCGGGGAAAAAGGATTCCCTTTCCCAAACCCCCCATTTTAGTTTCCCCTTGGGCATTGACTTTTAAACCCGTCCTGGGCCACAGCAAAGAACCCCAAAACCCCGCAGGGCCCCTCCATATGAAACGCTTTTCCCCTCCATATGAGTGCGGAAAACCCTTTAGCTTCACTTGGAAATATTGGTTAACGCTCCTGTTCCCCCAGGTGCCCTTTTTTCTTGGCATTCTTTTTTCATTTTACTCAAAATGCTGGGGGAAATTGTCTCTGTACTTTGTTCTCTGTCCTGCTCCATACTTTCCCTTCCCCTGAATAACCAAATGTACATTTTGGTCAAAAAAATTTTTTGTACCTCCCTTGTAAAAATTTAGAGGAAATTTTTTTTTTTCCAAATATTTTGTAAAGCAAGGGTTTTTTTTTAGTTTAAATCTAGAAAACATATTTTTTTTAAAAAGGATGGAATCCCACCATTTCTTTGTTTTTTTCTTTTTTAATTGTATTAAATGGGCTGTCTCCCAATTTCAGGGATTGATAGCAAGTTAAAATCCCCCCCCCCTTTCCCAAAAAAAAGTAATTTTGCCCAAAAGTGCCCTTAACAGTGTCCTTCCAAATTCCCGTTTTTGACACCCAAACACCCCCTTTACCAAATCTTGACAATTTGAAAAAAAGAACAAATGTCTGTTAGAAAAAACTTTTTTTAAATAGGACCTGTAGTATAGCGATGTAAAAGCAAAAAGCCCCCCAAAAAATTTAAAGCATGAACCCCTTAGCCACTTTGGGCCAAATTTTGAAGAAAAAAAGTCTTTTTAGAAAAAAACATTTTTTTATAATAGGGCCTGTATTTTTGCTGCATTTCAAAAACAGCATGACCCAAAAAATTATAAAATGACTTTTCAGCCACTGTTTTAAAAATTGTTGAGGAAAAAGCCACTTAAAAAAGCCAAATTTTTGTTCCCCAAAAGGGCTGATTATTTCTGTATCTCAAAAGCAACAGGGCCCCCAAAAAAAATTTTAAATAGACTTCTCAACCTATTAAAAATTTTTAGGGGGGAAAAAAGCCACTTAAAAAAAACCCCATTTTTGTCCAAATGACCATAATTTTAGCTTTTATCTCACAGGGAACATGACCTCAAAACCATTGGGCAATGCGAAAAAATTTAAAGATTTAAAATGAGGGAAATGGGAAAAGGTGTTGTCTGAAACCTTGCTGTCTTTTAACAGGTTTCCCCCGAAAACCGCAAAAAAAAAAAATGTTGGGAAAAGAGAATAAAAAAATTGGGAGTAAGAAAAAAAACATTTTTTAAAAAAAAATTTTCAAGAGGACCCTTTTTTTGGTTGAAGGGTAAGAGAAGTAACCGGGAACAAATCGGTTGACCCCCGGCAAATTTGGGGGCCCCAAAAACATCAGAGATCCAGCCTGGGTTCATCTTGATGGGAAATCCCAAAAAAAACCCCCTTTTTTGTGGAAAGCCGGATGCGTTTGTCTGTAAAAGACTCCTCCACTGTGCGAAGGTCCGCTCAGATTATGAGCGCGGCTGCTGGGCGGACAACCCCCCTCGGGCGGGCGAGTGGCTCGGGCCAACGTCCATTTTGGAAAACCCAGAAGTCTTTTGGGCCCGGGAAAACATCCAAAAACATCGGTGTTGAGACGCAGATATGGGCCCAACCAGTTTTAAAAGGCGGGCCCTCTTGTGTTGGTTTGGGGCCCCTGCATTGCATGCTTTGGTGGGTGGAAAATAAAGTTTTTGCCAATGGTCCCCCCCCATTAGGCTTTTTTGCCACCTTCCTTTCTGCTCCCGGGTGCCGTTGGGCTATTGGGCCCACTTTTTACGCTTTTCACGTCGCTGATGTTGTTTACCCCGGGGAAACTTTAAAGGAAGGGGAAGCAACGCAACAGATGCCCTCCATTTTGATCAATAAAGCAAGGTCCCCTTTTCCCCCTGCTTTTTTCCCTTCCCCAAATTTGGGGGGGGTGGAAGGAAAGTGCTGAGTTTTGTTTTTACCGGGGATCCAGGGGGGGGTCCACCCAGAAAACTGTTGTTCTTTTTTGATGGCCTTAATGCGAATCTTTTTTGGAAAGGAAAGGGGAAGCACCCCAACACTCATGGGGAAGAGTTTGGAGCCTTGATTTCCCAACCCCTTGGGGGTTTCGGGGGGAAATAGCAAACGATTTTTCCTCTTTTCCTTTTCCTCCCCCTAAAATTTCGCGCCCCCTTTTTTCCAAGGCAGGGACGTGGGAAAGGGTCGGTGCCCTAGGAATAGCCCCTCCTCCGGGCTGCCTCCGGCAAAAAAGCTTCAACACACCCCGGGGCTTGCCTGAGTTTATGCACCCTGGAGCTGATGCGCTCCCTTTTGCACTACCCGGACCCCGAACCACTGCCTAAGGGAAGCCCAAAAAAATTGAGAAACTGTGGGGCCCATGTGGTTTGAGGGAGAGAAAGGCTCGTTTTCCCGGCTCCCCCCTTTCCCCTGGGGGGACCTGTTGTTTCAGAGTGTCAACGATCGTTCCAGAACAAGTCCCACAATGGTCATCCCGGGACAAGGGCATCGTCCCACACCTTTTTGGGTTTGGTTTTTTAAAAACTGGAAAGGGAAATGGTGCAAGCTTTTTTCCACCTCCCTCCCCGGGGGCCGGGCCAACCCCTGCTTGTCAGGCTATGGGGCCCACTTGTTTTGCGAAATTTGGCATTGCGCTCTGCCACAATCGCTGGAGCTGTGGGGGGGGGAAATTAAAACGTGTTGCCACGCAACAATAAAGGGTTGACGGGGGGGCCAAAGTAACGCTCCCAAAAGCACCCAGGGGGCCCGAACGGGGTGCAACGGGGGAAGTGCGAATCAGACTTGACCCTTCCTCGCAGGCAGTCCAGACCGGGAAGCTCTTTAGAAAAAAATTTCGGGACAAAAGGTTCAGGGGAACCATGTGAAGGAAGGGATGTCTCCAGCCTACCAAATTTTTAAGGGGCCCCCCGGCCAGCAAGTCCCCCCCCCCCCCCCCGTTTTTTGCACACCCCCACCCGGCCCCCAAGGTCTTGTCCCCCCCGACCCCCAACCCCCCCCCCGACCCCCCCCCGGTTTCCTTTTTTTAAACCCGAAGCCCGTCCAAAACCCAGCCCCCCCTGACCTGTGTGGGGAGGGTTTCCCAAAAAAAATTAAAATTTCAAAACCCTTAGGTTTTTTGGGGGCACGGTTCCCACCGAGGCCCTTTGGGGGGGGGAAAAAACCCTGCACCACCCCGCTTTTTTTAAAAAACCCGTGCGCCGGGGTCAAAGGCCCCTTTCCCCCCCAGAGACTCCACCCACTCACCCAGTGACCTGTCACAGAAAAAATATTGGCCTTGGCCTGCTTACTATTTCCATGTGCCCGGGGAAAGGTCAATGGATTTTTTGGGGGCCACAGAATGCAGACAATGCGCTTAAATTTTTAGTTTGACACGGGGGTGGCCAGGGAGGGATGGCTTTTCTGGCAAAAAAATGCCTGCTGGGCCCAATTTTGGTTTTGGGGGGGCAGGCAAGGGGCCATGATGTGGGGGGAAAACCCATCTGTTTTCCAAACCAAGGGGAAAAGGGCAACATTTAAAAGGCCAAAAGCCGGGGGCCAATGCCGACATTCGGGTTTTTGGTTTTTGGGAGGGTTTTGGGTTTTTTAAAAGTTTTTTCTTCTGCTCCCAAACCGGGAAAAGACGGGAAGGCGGGGCGCAAAGACGGGCCGCATTAAAAGCGTCAGGTCGTAACTGGCGGAAGGAAAAACGGGGGTAGGAGGGGTTTTTGGGTTGGTGGTACCCCGGGCGACGGTGGGGGGCTGAATTTGAGGCGGGACCCCTGACCCTTTACCCCTGAGAGACTGGGCCACTGAGGAACGCTTGGTGGTGGGGAAAGGGAGAGGGGGAGGCGGGGGACAGAGGTTTTACAGTGGTTTGAGGACCGGCGTGGGTTTTCGGGCCCTTTTTTGGGCCAAGTGTTGCCTCCTTTTAAACTAAAGATTGGGCTGAAATTGGGGATTTAGACATTTTGGGTGGGGGTTTAACCACCAAAGGTTTTTGGGCCTCATTTATGCCGTTTACGGCAAAGGGGGCATAGGGACATCCCACGGGGGTAAAATCGAGGTTGGTCAAAGAAGGCCCGGGGCTTGGAGGCCGGAAACCTTTTAAAGGGGCGAAAAAGGCGAGGAGGGGGGTTTGCGTTTGACCGGAAGGGGCAAAAATCATATCACCCCCCTCTAAATTTTTTGGGGGGAACCCGTACTGACACTCCCCCATCGTTTTCCCTCCTCCCATTGAAAAAAGCCTCGAAACCCAAATTCGTGAAAAAAAACCCAAAAGGGGTTGTTTTCCCGCAAGGGTGTCATCTTTTCTTACCCCTTAAAAACCAGGTAAATTTCGTTTTTCCTTTGGCCATTTCCCCACCCCGGGTGCGGGAAAACAAGCAAGAGGGGATGAAAGGGGGTTCCCCGACCCCCGGGGATTTTTGCCGTTTGGGAACCCGGCTTCCTTCTCCTCCTCTGATGGCATCAGTAACTGGGCGCAAGCAGAGAAAATCATCCTCTTTTGGGCCCCTTGGGTCTTTTTTTAAAATTTCCTTCTGACCCCAACCGCATTTTGCCCTCAAAGGGCTTCAGAAAAAAGGATTAAACCCCCGTGGGGGGGTTTCAGAGGGGTTGGGCATTTGGGCTGCTTCAAGTTGGACAGATGCTGATTGGGTACTGATGGGCGACATTTGTGGGCCCCTGAATGGGAGGAAGAGGGGGTTTTTAAAACTGCTGGACAGGGGGCATTTAAACCCCTGGGAAGGGCAATTTTGGGGACGCTGTTCCCTTACTGAGATTTAAAAGGGGGCCCGACCCCCGAAGACAGGCCGACCCGGGTTTCAAAAGGGCGATCCGCTGGCATTTCGTTGGGTTTTTACCCAAACAAATGGAAGGAGCACCCCTTTTCTCGTACCTTTTACCTCCATGTCCTACCCCCTCTTTTTCCGCTTACCAAAATGAATACTCTCCAAGTTCAAAATATAAAAAAATTTTTTAAGGTATGGAAGAGTTTTGGAAAATCCTTTTTTAAAGGGCAACAAAACACAAACTATTCTCAAATCCCTCAAATCAAAACAAAATTGCGTATTCCATTTTTAAATGCAAAAATGATTTAAACAACAAAGTGGCCCGCGCCAAAGTGAAAAAACAAAGTATCTGAAATGTTTTTGGTAATAAAAAAGGGATTTTTGGGACCCCTTTTTAAATTCACCGTGGGGACTACAAAATTGCTGTATTTTACATTTAACGCAAAATAGATCTATCAACAAAACTGGCCTGCGCCCCCCCAAAAAGGGGAAAAAACACGTATCTGAAATATAATTTGGATAATAAAAAAATTTTTTTTGGCACCTTTCAATTCACCTTTTTGGTGAACCCACAAAATGGCCCCCATTCCCCATTTAATTGCGGGTGCCCCCCCAAAATGAACCCAAAGGGCCCTTTTAGTGCGCCCCAAAATGGGAAAAAAAAAAAAATTCTATAAGTTTTCGGATTTAAAAAAAAGGTATTTTTGGCACCTTTTAATTCACCCCTTGGGGGACTACAAAATTGGCTTTTTTTATTCACATTTAAAAAAGCCCAAAATAATCTAACAACAAAGCTGGGCCCGCGCCAAAAATGAAAAAAAAAAAAAAAATTTTTTATCTTAAATGTTTTTGGAAAAAAAAATAAAAGGTATTTTTTTGGCCCCTTTCAATTTAACCCGTGGCCGAAAAACAAAATTGCTGGAAATTTTAATTTAAATTCAAAGGGGGTGGCTTTTAAAAAACAAAAGCTGGAATGGGGCCCCAAAAATTTAAAAAAAGAACACCTAACTGAAATGTATACTTAATAATAAAAGTGGGATTTTTTCCCCCTAAAAAAAAAGAGACCTGCAGTTTTAGAAAAGATGTGAAACCTAAAATAAGTTTTATTTCCCAATAAACCCCGGAAAAAATTTCAATAGAAAAACTGTTTTTTTAATAAAGCTATTGCAGTGCAAAAATCTACATAAAGTCTTGGGGAACTTTATTTCCCTAATTTTTTATGAGCTTTTGTGTGTTCGCCCGGGGCCCCCCCCCCCCCCCCCCTCCCCCTCCTCCCCTGTGACTTTACAGCGGGAGATCCCTTTAAAATTCCTAACCCAACTACATAAAATCTTTCCAAACTCTTTATCTAACTAATTTTAAAAGGGTCCCCAGAAAAAATAGACTTTTCTGTGAAAAAAATAGAATAATTTTTGCTGAGCTTTTTGGAAACGGGGGAGCCACTCCCACGCCCATGAGACGCTGAAGGGGCATGATCATGAAAAAGAAGCGCTGTTCTTGGGAAAACGGGTCAAATGGGTTTTTCCGCCAAACGAACCAAACACATCCCAGTTAAAGAAGCGCACACACAACTACCCTGCTTCCCAAACTGTAAAAATGAATTTTCTGGGCCCCCAAAAATTACGGAAGCGCCGGGAAAAAAGGGGCCCTATTTTTTTGATGATGCACAGATTTTAAACCCAAATTTTTCGCCCTGTTCTAAAAATTTCGAAACAACATAAAAAAAATGTTTTCCCATTTAACTTTTTCCAAAATAAACACTCAACAAATAGTGGGTTTTCCCGTCAAACCCCCGTCCCCCCAAATTTTTGCGCTTTCAAAGCCTGGCCCCCCTCGCCACTTTTAACCCCCCCCTTCCCAAAATTTCCCCAAATTTCTACTTTCCCGCTTCTGTCTTCCCCACCTCTTTGCTGCCCACTGTCCTCAAATAGTTGGTCCACACCGGAAGCTGTGGCCTCGCAGGGTAACCTCTGCTGTGATGTCCCCTTATTGTGCTGCGACCTGTGGTGGCTCCAGGAACCTACTATTGTGTTCTTTGACACTATTGTAGGATCTTAGCCCTCAGCTTGTTTTTTTCCAGCTTTCGCTGGCATGACTTTATCAGGCTGCATTCCTGCTTCAGTTTTTTGGTCAGCTTTACCCCCATAAGTGCCCATGGAATTTTAGAGTGAAGCGATTCTAAGAGCGGCGGCAGTCATGTGCGTGTCATACTAAAACACAGCATTGTATGAAGACTAAACCAAGCTCACTCTGCATATTTGAGCATGGCACAATGTTCTACAGCACCCTATAGGCTCTCTGCAGCCAGGAAATAGCTGTTTTTTAATGAGATTCGTCACGAATATATTCGGGTCGAAACTAATTTTGGCGGAAAATTTGGCGAACTCGGTGAATCGAATTTTTGAGAAATTCGCTAATCTCTAGCTATATGCTGGTTATTGTATTGTATGACCTAGTGTGTGGATAAGTGAGTGCTGTTTGGTCTAACTATTCTCCTGGTCTAACCGCCTCTTGCGTTTGATGCTATTGATCTCTGACTGTATAACTCTTTACTGCTTGTCTTTGTCTAGTCATGCTTTCCTGATTTGACCCTGCTTTTCCTGTTGCTGGTATTGGATTTAGTTTTGAATATGATATCTCATTTGTCTTTCCAATTTTGACTCAGGATTAGTTATATGTCAACTTGCTCTACCAGTTGGCAATTACTGTTCAGACACAACTTGTCTGGGTGCAACAAAGTCTGGGTGGGTTAAAGGGTAAAGAGTATAGATTCTGTTAACCAGAGTGTTTTGTGCCAAGTGAAGCTGTGAAAGTAACAGGATTCTATAACTTCCTGACACAGTTTATATTTCTATTGTTGTAAAAAAAAAAGTTTGTAGGACACAAGGAACTATGACATCTAATGCCACTTTGTGTGACAAGGAGGGTAGTTCTAAATGCACAATGTGAATGCTGACCATAACATATCTAGTTAAGCAAGAGATACAACATTTTTGCCTGCCATAGCATGCACATAGCAGCATTTCTAGTTATTTACAAGTTATATCAACAAATCTGAAGACTTGGGGGGACATGTATGAAAACTGTCTAGGTCTAAGTCTGTCTTTTTTGCCCATAGCAACCAATCAGAGTTCCCCTTTAATTTTTTCAGAGCACTATATTAAATTACAGGGGAACTCTGATTGGTTGCTATGGGCAAAAAAGACAGTCTTAGACCTAGACAGTTTTCATACATGTGGCCCTCGGTGCAGAAAAATACACCAGCAAACTTGCTTACCTAGCATGATAAATTACCCCTATGTTCCTGATGAGCTCTAAGTCTTTGATTAGTCTTGATAGTTATATTGTTATGTAAATTTGTGCTAAACACATCAGAGGCTCATGTAACTTCTGTTCATTCACTTATTTATCCACCACCATCAGTTAGCACTTAACAGGTTTTTCTAAGAATATCACACAGGTGGGTTTGTCATAATAAATTCAATAAAACCATGAATATCCACCTTTTTTCCTTTTTTGCCTGTTAATGTCAAAAGAAAAAAACAAGAATATAGTGGTTCTTCAAAAGTGATGTCTCTGTAGCAGTGCATCCCACTGAGAATGGGGAAATTAAAAAAAATTAAGATGACAATTAAAAAATACATTGAAATTTATGATTTCCTTAACTCTTTTAAAACCCCTTTACCCCCGACCCATTTTTGGCCTCTCTGACAGACCCCCATTTTTTAAAATTGTCATGTGTCACTTTATGTGAAATAAACTTTTGACACTTTAACCAATCCATGTGATTCGAGATGTTTTCTCGTGAAACCTTGTGCTTAAGATAGTAAAAATTTTTGCCAAAAAAATGCTTGTTTAATTTGTGAAAAATATCAAAGTACGTGAAAAATTTAAAAAAATTACCAATTTAAAACTTCAAAAATTTTGCATGTAAGACAGATACCATCAAAATTTTTTATAACTAGCATCTCCCAAATGTCTTCTTATTTTGGGCATTTTTTTTTTTAAATGTCTTTGTAAAAATTTTCAAATTTTCAAAAAATTTTTCAATATACATTTTTTGGGACCCTTATTCTAACGTGACTTTGATTACCTGTATTTTAGATCCCCAAAAGACCTCTTAAAGAAACTACACCCCTTAAAGTATTCAAAAACAGCATTTGGGAAGTTTATTAAACCCCATTAGGTGTTTCACGGAAAAAAACCCCAAAGTGGAAGTAAATTTCCAAAATTTTCCCTTTTTTTCAGATTTAAATTTTTTTTTACATTTTGACAAGAATACGGGAAATGTGATCAGGGAAATGCAACTTAATATTGATTTCCAGATTCTGGCGTTTTCAGAGTTCCCATATGTGGCCTAGTGCCAAAATTTGGTCAACCCAAGCCCGAATAGGGGGGTCCTATGGACTCTTGGGGCTCATTTTCATTACGATTTTATTTTAGGCGCCATTTCAGGTTTTTTCGGGCACCCTAAGGGGCTAAAATTAATAAATGCCCCCAAAAACCCATTTTGGAAACTACAGCCCTTAAAAGGGAAAATATACAGGGGGTGTGTGAGTTAATACCCCCCCCCCCCCCCCCCAGGTGTTTCACAAAATTGTTTTAGCGTTAGGTGTGAAAAGAAAATAAAATTTTTTTTTTTTCCAAAAATCGCAATTTTAGCTGAAAATGTTAATTTTTTCAAGGGGATCCTGGTAAAAGGACCAAAAATTTTTTACGCAATTTTTTTCCAAATTCGGCCAAAACCCTACATTGGGTGTAAAAAATGCTGTTTTTGGGGGCATGGCAGGGGTTTTAACTTGGGTTTTTTTGGAACGGAGATTTAGGGGGGGGCCATGTCGCATTTACAAAGCCCCCAAAGTCCCGAACAGGTGAAACCCTTCCCGAAGCCGCCCATTTTGGATTCAGACCCTCATAGATTTCATCTAGGGGTGTTGGCTTTGGGTTTTCAAGGGGGGTTTTCCCAAATTTTTATTTTTTTGCTTTTGGGCAGAAAATGAGGGGAAAACACAATTCCACCATTGTTTTTTTTTTTCTTCAATTTTTACAGCGTTCCCGTCATTTAAATGACAGGATTTTTTACTATGGGGGGTTGGTAACAATTGCAATGATATTTAAATTTTATACATTTTTTTGTTTTATTATTTTTTTCACAAAGAAATAGGGCTATAAAAAAAGCGTTTTTTTGTGTCTGTTTGTAGCCAAACATTTTTTAGTTTTCGTTACGGGCGATTATGGGCTGTTTTTTTTGGGATGGGTTACGTTTTTATTATACCCAATTGGGGGGCATATGCCCCTTTGTCATTTTTTTTTAAGGTTTTTGGGGAGGCATTTTGAACAAAATACAAATTCCTGGTGTGTTTTTTTTTTTTTTTTTTCAGCGGGGCACCATGCAGTATGCTGACAGTTATATTAATCGCAGGGAGAAAACGATTACAGCAAAAACCCCAATTGTATTTTTCTTTATGTTTTTTTTTTGTTTTACTGCTTTTATAAAATAAAAATACTTTTATTCAAAAAAAAAAAACACGTTTTTGCATCGCCCTAGTCTGAGAGCCATAACTTTTTTATTTTTCTGTGTACGGAGCTGTGTAGCGGCTTGTTTTTTGCAGGATGAGTTGACGTTTTATTGGTATCATTTTGGGGGGACAAGACTTTTTGATCAGTTTTAAATCCGTTTTTTGGAAGGCAGGGTGAAGAAAATACTGCAATCCTATTAGTTTTTTATTTTTATTTTTAACAGCGCTCACCGTGCAGTATCCATGACCAGTTAGCTTTACTCTCTGGGTCGATACGATTACCGCGATACCCTATTTATATAGTATTTTTAATTTTGAAGCACTTTAAAAAAAAAAGTGTTTTTATTGTGTTAAATAATTATATATGCATCGCTGTCTTATGAGAGCCATAACTTTTTTATTTTTCCGTATACAGAGACGTGTAAGAACTTTTTTTTGCGGATGAACTGACGTTTTAAATTGGTACAACTTTGGCGTTTATATGAGTTTTTGATCGCTTTTTATTCCATTTTATGTGCTGCAGGATGGACAAAAACTGCAATTCTGTGAACTGTTTTTTTTTGTTTTTTACGGCGTTCACCGTAGGGTTAATTAAAGTGACAGATTTATAGGGTGGGTCGTTACGCACGCGCGATACCAAATATGGGTACTTTATTTATTTTTGATCTTTTTTGGGGTGATTGGATTTTGTATAGGAAAAGGCATGTATAATTTTTTTAATTTTATTTTTTGTTCGTGGTTTTAACTTTTGTTAACTTATTTTTTTTTTTTTTTACTTTTTTCACAAATATTTACATCTCCCCAGTGGAGATTTTGTAACAGCAAATCCCCACGGTGAAAAGCAATCGTTAATAGCTGTTTGAAGAGGCCGATCTGTGCACAGCGTTACTCCTGCTGTGCAACATGTCCCATGGCAAACTAGAGACACATCGCAAGAGCTGTCTCAGATTAACCGATTGCCCACTAAATGCATTGTGGCATGGTGACGTCACCATACTAACCCGATGCTTTTCAGAAAGCAACGCAGGGAGTCCGGTAGAGACAGGGCAGCGACATCTCTGCCGCTTGCCTCCTCCGATCGAGGCAGAGGATGCTCACTCCTCCCTGCCTGCGCCTTCATTAATGCGGCCATGACAGGCTGCCGGTAATGATGCGTTTTTCACCCGCGGCCGGAGCTCACTCCGGCCGGGGGTGCTGAGCAAGAAGCCAGCTTAATTTACCGCTGTTCCATGTCGACGTTCGATTCGTGGCTCGCCCCAACCCGCGCGATCGCCAGGCCGTAAGCATATTTCCATTTGACAGGGAAGTCCACATTCCAGCTAGGCGTACATACACCCAATGTCGGGAAGGGGTTCAGGATAGGGTATTTCTCAACTTTTCTGTAAGATCTCCCACACTTCTAGAAGAGCATTCAAATCTCCCAGGCACCACATCCTCTTTGAAGTATGTAGTGTACAGGAGTTGGTGGTACAATACACTACTAAATAGTTAATGTTTACTGATAATTATAATAATATCTGTATTGATTGCACTATAAGTTGTATGATAAATGTTTTCTATAATGTTTGTTAACCTCTATTACACCCTAGTATTCAGTTTTAATAGCTTTTCTGCGACTTGTCTGTAAAATTGGTATAGACATGCTGCTTTGCAGGAAATTGTAACCATTAGTCAGCCATTCAGGAGCTCATAGCGGGAATCACCATGAAAACACAAGGGTGGGGGTAGAGTAAGAGGTTATAAAAGTTAGGTAAATTTAGTGTTCTGTGTCAATCCAGTCGTCTCTCGAATTAGGGTTTTCTCCCTTGCAGTCAGTCTCTCCAGGGGAGCTTGCCTCTCCACTGGGTTAATCCATCATCATCTGCAGCTGTCAGAGGTCAGCTATGATCCTTTATCTTCCCTGGCCGCATGGGAGTGATTAAGAAAGAAGAAAAGCTAATCTACTTTAGAAGGACTCAGCTTGGCTGTGAGAGGTACTAACATATTTCTGCATTAGTCTACTGAGTGCCTGGCACTGGAAGAATTAAGATGTAACTTGAATGAAATCCACTGCCTTGTGTTTTAACATCTTGCCTGGTGAAGCAAAGTAGGCCTCTCCTGGCATATGATTTGAAACAGAGTACCCCTTTTTCTCCTGCCTGCTTATTCTCCCACTGGACACTAAGGGCACCTCACCACACCACCTACAGCGGGCCCAGTAGGGGTAGGGGACCCCACCATCAGAGTGGGTTCCAGGGGATTACTACCTTCATCCTCAGTTGCAGTCCCCCTCTTCACTGATGCTGGGGGCTTAGGAACACGAGAAACTGCGGGTAGCGAGATACTAGCCACCGGACAAGGAGCATGCTCAGGCTTATGGCTGCCAAATCTCCTTCCTCTCCTCTGCCTCCCTCCATGCACTCCAGATCACCACAAGATATAACTTACCTCTCCCTGTTTCTATACTACTCTTTACTCCTGGGTTGTTTACCAAGGTGCTGAGAACTGCAGGAATTTGTCGAGGTGGAGTAAAATTTTTTTATATTGTGGGTCCTTGGGTCTCGATTAAAGGTTAGTCTGTTCCGCTGTCTGTATTTTTGAGAAAGTCTGATCTAGACTGTATTTAGAGGGTACAATATATACTGTTTTGTCCTTACTTGACTTCACATTGGACCCCTTCAAATGCAACAGACAGCCAAGTGGAAGCAGTCCCACTTCCACCTATAGAGCTCCAAAGATCAATCCATAGGCGTCAGCATGGGTGTCCTTTAGTCAAAAAAACAGAATCCCAGTATATGTGACAGCAACGTTTCCACTCACACACCGAGTCTTTATCAAGCTAAAACAACTTGATAAAGACTTGGTGTGTGAGTCGAAATGTTGCTGTCACATGTACTGGCATTCTGATTTTGAATAAAGGACACCTATTGCTGACGCCTATTGGATTGATCTTTGTAATTAGAGATTAGTCAGGGTCTGTATTATGATTAGTTTGGTCTAATAAGTTGTATTAAGGGTGTGCTAGTATTGAGAAGTAGGCTGTGGTCTATTTTGAGGTCTCTATTAACTTATTATTACATAAATGTACATTAAATGTTGTTAATATCAGTAAAGGAGTAGGGAGCAACTGAAACCCTCAGCTTACACTTGCCACTAATCACCAGGATTGGAGATAACTCTGATCCTGACCATTTAACCAATTAGATGCTGTTATGAATGGCAGAAACTCTCCTGCCATTTTATCATCTTCTGCTTATTGGGCATTCTTGCCAACTTTCCCGGTTTGTGTAGGAGACTCACAAATAGGGGAGACCTCCTGATCTCCCAAGAGAGCTGGAGGACCTCCTGCAGCCATATGGCTGCAGGAGGCTCTTTAAGAGAAGTGGCATCGTTATGAGATGTTGCTCTGGAGCCACTGATGGCAGGGAAAAGCCCCCAGAGCAAGACTAAAAAGTCTAGCTACGGGCACGCACAACCTTTTTAGCACATGCATGCCGCTGAGGGGAATAGCAGAAGAAAGGTGATCCCGCTCCCCAATGCCCTTTAGTAAGCTTTCTTGGATGCTGCACAACCTATCTAGTGTCCAGTAAAGTTGGGGGACACCCCATCCCCCACTGGAGACACCCAGTTTTCTTATAATGGAAAGCTGGGTGCCACCTGTAGGGGATATGCATTACCAAGCCATCCTGGACGCTGGATAGGCCATCCAGCCAATGTGTACATACGTAAAGTTTCTGTTTATTTAAAGTTTTTCCTTTTGAACTACTTTTGATTCAGTGGACAACATTAAATCTTCTATGGATCTATTTTTTTAAGCTCGTGAGGGGGAGATTTTTTTTTTTTAAATAAAATAAAGTTTGTGTTTGTTTTTTTTTCCATGTATATCCAATGTTGGTAATGGAGAGCCGTCTGTCAGACATCTCCATTACTATCGCTGGGGCTTGGTGTCAGTCAGCAATGGTTTTTGTAACCCTAAGACTGACACTAACCTCCTCTTACTATTACCCTAGGACCCAATACACTAGGATTACTAGGAAGAGCCGGGAAACCGTCAGAAGCGGACCCTCTAATGTGAAGATCCATTTCTGGGGTGGCTGCAGGCTGGTATTTTTAGGATGAAAAGGGCCCAATATCAATGGAATTTCCAATCCTGATGGTATCAAGCTGCAGCTGCGGCTTTTACCTTGGCTAGTTATGGAAAAAAAGGAATAATTTTATTATTTATTTATTTAAAATTTAAAACTAGGCATTCACTGTAATCAATAAATAAATATATTTTTTAATTCAACAACAGGGGTCACTCTCACTTTTCATAACCAGCCAAGGTAAAACCGACAGCTGCAGGTTGATATTATCAGGATGGAAATGTCCATTTACTGTATATTGGTCCCTTCCAACTCTAAAAATACCAGACCGAAGTTGCCCCAGAAGTGAACCATCACATAAGAGAGCCCACTTCTGATGAAAACTCGGCTCTTCAAGCACCCCTGGTGCATTGATTACTGGAGTAATAGTGACATGAGGTTAGTGTCAGCCTTAGGGTAAAGAAAACTAGCACTAGTAATGGAGAGGCATCAGACACCTCGATTACTAGCATTGGAATAAAATTGAAAGAAAAAATACAATAACACAATACAAAACATTTTATTGAAATAAACAGTCCCTAACACCAGCCCTCAGTCACGATTTTATGAATTAAATTTATCCAACTCCGTCCGATGTAGTCCAGTGAGTCCGACATAGTCCAAATGGGATACATATATAAAAATAGAAATTCTACCAAAAACATTACAGTACTAAACGCCATCTCCTGCAACCCCTGAAGATCCTTTCTGCGGCAGTTCTTCTGGGATTGCACGGTACGAAGTTCTAGATGTACAATATGTTTTTTGGGGGTAAAGACCACAGCTGCAGCACAATCTCCAGAGGGATGATTCTCTGCTCCCCCAGGAGATTATGCCTGTAAGATGTGCTCAATACCTTTCTGCCCCTCCCTCACCATTCTGTTAGGCATCCTAGTGCTAATACAAAATACAACACCCACCTATTACCCCATAAACCCTCAACCACCTGTCATCCCATAAGCTCCCCACCTCCACCTATCACCAGGTAATCCCCCCACCACTTCCACCTGTCACTCCATAGCCTACTCACCTCCACCTATCACCCCATAACCTCTGCACCTTCACCTATCAACCCATTGGAAGGTACAGTTAGGCACAGGTAGGAAGGTGCTAGAAAAGTTAGAATTATAAGATGTTTATGTGTGGTAAATTCTGAAGGGTCACATCGTTGAAGTCATCATGCCGGTCTGGACAGGATGGAAAAGAAAAAGGGAAAGTAAATAACTCCTTTTAGAGAAGACATCATCTCTGAGTCCCTAGATGTAACTGCACTATAATCCCTTAAACATCTTCAAAGTCTGCCTACAACTGGTATCTACCACTTGGTCACTGTATGGTGGTAATATTGGTAGAAGTGTAATGGTTGATGAACACTCCCGCAGCTTCTTCTAGCTGTCCTGGATGCTAAATAGACTATCCAAAATCCAGGAAAGCTGGTTGATGCCAAACCCCTCAGTTAACTTTCTTCCAGAGCATTTGCACAGTTGCATGTAGCAGGGGTGGCCTGTGTGAAGGGGTGTGGCTTTTTTATAAAGGGGGAATGGTGTATGTGGATTCTGAGGTTGGCAAGCTACATGCACCGCAACTCTGAATCTCCCTAATTGGTACTTTTAGAAGATGGCAAGTATGATATTAGGTCAGCAGGAATTTCTCTGGTTTGTTTGGAGTGGTTGCATGGCACCTGCTCAAGATCTTTGCTAGTCAGCTGACCCGGGTTGCGCACCTCAGTTCATTGTGCCTTTTACAAAGCACAGCAGAAAATGGTAGTCCTGAGTATAGAAGTATAAATCTTGTCTAGTTGTGTTGGATAGTTCTGTTTATCATTAGTTTAGTTGTGCCAGGTTGAAGAATCTTGTTTTTTTGTCTCAGACTTGTTTGGCATAGTTTAGGACTTTGTAGTTTTTAAAACATTTAGTTTGGTGTTTATTTAGTTTACTGTTGGGCCCTGCCTAGGACATGCTGGGTCCTGGAGCCACCTACGGTATTACTATCAATTCTAGATTGGGGGCATATTTAAGAGATAGGAGTTAAGGATAACATCGGGGATAGAGGTTCAGGTGATAGGGGTAGTCACAGAGTGAGCTTTTTAGGGATAGCGTTAGAAACAGTTAGCTAGGGACGGTTATTGCTATTATTATCCCATTCCTGGAGTGTATGTGGTGAACACGGGCACAGAGAGGGGCAGAGGAAATGGCTGGAAGCAGAAGAAGCCATTGCCAAGGCTAACACTCCGGTCACAGTGACTATCACTCTGTCAACTGCACCTCTCATGCTTCTCCAGCACCCGGCACCAGTGAAGACGGGGTCTGCACTTTCAGATGGTGGTGGTGGTAGTTATTTTCCCCCAGAGCACACTCTAGTGATGGTCTCTCCCTCAATTACCTGCAGTGGATGGTGTGCAAGGTGCCCTTGATGTGCGGTGCATAAATAACAGGCAGGAGATCGTAGGGTTGGCGTTTGAACATCATCTTAGGCTTCTTTATTTTCCTTGGCAAGTTGGTATACAAATGGCAGTGGTTAGCATTCATAGTACAACACAATCCTTCCAGTAGTAGCCACTCAGTGGACCAAGGCAGGATAATGTTCCTAGACAAAGTCCCTTGCATAGCCACTTCCCATGCAGCCAGGAAAGAAAAGGTTAAAGCTCCTCTGAGCCCAGAGACAGCACAGTCAATGTCAGGATGGCATGATGGATTGCAGACAGATAATGATAACCCACATAATTGTAAAGAACCTGAGGAAGAGACAAGCTCCCCTGGAGAGACCCAGAAACTAAATTAACCTATGCCCATATAACCTTCTACTCTACCCCCACCCTTGTGTTTTCATGGTGATTCCCACCAAAGCTTTGAGTGACTGCAGCTGGTTACATTTCTGCAAGGCAGAATGACTATAAAACTTGTGCAGACATGAGCATAAGCTATTAGCTGAACACAGGGGTGAAATAGAGATCATTCTTAGTGGAATCTTAGCAGAAAATAGTGCAATTATTAATGAACATTATCGAGCATTTATAACCCTTAGTAGTTTGTTGTACCTACATGTACATGCATTTGAATCTCCATCAAACTGTATACCTGTCTTCATCCTTCTGCAGTCTGTTTGCCAAATCATCCAGAAGTGAGTATTTTTCTGATACACTTCACATTGCTTTTCATGCGACAGCAGGCGTACTTCTTGTGATGCTTGTCACAGATGCCACAGTAAAAGAACCCACCACATCCAATTGATTATAAAATTGGGGTTGCAATCCAGTTGCTCCCCTCGATCACCCATCCGAGATTTTTGGGCGCCAACTAGTTGCCATGGCAGTCAGTCATAATGAAGGCCTCCATGGCTGTCATCTTAGTATTCCCATTACACCATATCTTAGGTTCATGGATAAAAAATAAAAAAGAGTTATTGGTTTCAGAAAATGGCTTTGCAAATCAAATATAAAAAAGGTTTTATTCTATTTAATGTAGGAAACACTAAAGCAAAAACTTTCCAATAGGATTCAAAAAAAAACAAAAAAAACC
>JAODAL010005636.1:0-141455 GCA_025379985.1 Phyllomedusa bahiana
AATATAAACTTGTTAATTATTACATCTAGAAATGTTCCAACCCTTCTCCAAACCCTGGTCACTAAATTTGTTAAAGGGGGCGTCAGGGACTTAGAAATTTTTATTGGTCCCGGGCATGATTAGAAATAGAAAAAAGAACCATTCACCCCCCTCTTGACACCCCTGTTCCACCCCGGTGGGGGCCCGTATATCCGGGGGCTGCACATTGAACATCATAGTTCACTGCTATGTGCACCCAATCACGGGCCCCAAAAACCCACATTCACATGCCCGCCGGGCCTGTGATTGGCTGCACAAGCAGTGAATAGGGGCTTTCACTGTGCAGCCGGGTATACGGGGAGACCCCAAAATAATCCAGCCCCTTTTTTTAAACTCTGCTATAAATTTCCCCCAAAAGTTCCTCTGGCAGGATTTCCAAGTCTAGCTCTTAAAATAAAAAACCCCCTTTCTATGTTATGTAAAAACTTTCTTTCCTCTAGACGTAGAGGATGCCCCTTGTTCTAGAAAAATCCTGGGTAAAAAATTAGTACCCTTTTTTAGCATTGTACCCCTTAGAAGTTTTTTTTTTAAATTTTACGATAATTATGCTTTTATTTATTTTCACCTTTTTTAAAAAGAATCTGTAAAAGCCCAAAATCGAAGGTTCGTTTCCAGACGTCCTTACTTATTTTGCAAAAATTGTAAGGGGCCTTGTTAATTTAGATTGCCTGCTTCTAAGGCAGCCCATTACGTTCTTACTTGTTTGAAAGATAAGAAATTTCCCCCACCCGAAAAACGTTTTTCTATTTATCGTCCTAATTGTTTGTTAATTTTGCCCAAAAGAAATTGGTTTGGGCCCCACTACGATGTTCAAATTACATTGCTTAGGTTTGGCTTTTGGTCTGTGCGCCCTGTTTACCAAAAAGGTCACAGTTGTTCCCAATGTCTTGTGCCACTCAGAAAAAGTTTGTAAGATTTGGAAGGAAAACGTTTGCCCTATTAAAGTTATTTAATTGTAAACAATTTTTATCCCAAAAGGGTGACTCCTATTAGACTGCAACATTTTTTGGGGTGTTTTTTATGTCAAAAAACTGTTGACCCCCAAATCTCTAATAAATAACTTTAACAAACTAGGCAAAAAAACCAGGCACCCACATTCAATGGCCTAAAGTAGGCCATCAAATATGTAGAAAATGATATGCATGTGTTAGATTAGACATCAATTATACTATGCAAGGTAGACCACCACCAGAATTTCGCGGGTTCAAACCCCCTAAGCGAACGCCCGAAAGTAGTTAAGACCAAAAAATTTTTTTTTGTCTTTTCCCCCTTGTTTTCAACAGTTGTAATTTTTTTATTTTTTTAAAGACGCGTTGTTGAGGCCCCGTTTTATTCGAAACGAGTTGTACTTTTGGGGGGAAAGTTTAATTCACTCAAAAATAAATTTCAGATTTTTTTTTTTTTTTTTTTTTTTTACACCCCTTCACATTTCACATTAATAAATGTTTGATTTTTCTACAGGTTATTGGTCTTGTGGATCCTGATAGTGTATTTTTTTTTTTTGTGTGTAATGTAGCCAATTATTTTTTATTAAATATTTTTTTTTATTTTTTTTTTTTTCTTTTTTTTTACTTTTTATTTTTTTACTTTTTTTTTAAAACCCATGAAGGGGAACTTGTTACTTTTTTTTTTTTTTTTTCACTTATAATGTATCACATATTTATTTATCTAACACATTATAATCTGGTTCAGTCTGACACAGGGATGTCGGGCAGCCACAGTTTTGTCCCGAACACGGCTTCTTACACAGAAGCCCCGGGGGGTATCTAGGGCCCCCGGGGGGACTGTGCAGCCATTCCCCGGGGTCGTCAGGTCACCCGGGGTTCCATCACCCCCACAAAGCAGCGAAACCCTTTGATTGCGCTGCGGTGATGATCCGCGGAAATCAAAGGGTTAAAGCATCAGGGAACGGAGGTTTCCCCATTCTCCGGTGCTTGCAGGAGCTGCACTGGGATCAGGGCTGTGCAGTATAGCCCTGATCTCAGCGCTGCTGCGGCGCCGGGCTCTGCAAACTCTGATGTCTGCAGCGACACCAAAAGACATTGCTGCAGACAACGACCTGAAATGCCTGCCGTCAATAGACGGTGGGCGGTCGTTAAGAAGTTAATTCAGGCTCACTATACACTCATTTAATGCGCCTTAAAACTGGCGTGGTGGTGCCCTTAGAGAAGAGGTGTCAAATTAAGGTATTTTATTTTCACCGAGGGCCATATAAGAATTATGCAGTCAAACAAAAAGGTAGCCAGCTCACCTTAGAGATACGCAGGAACTATGCACAGAGAAGACACTTCGTAATGGTGCAGTCATCACTATTCAAAAAACAAAATTGTACAGGAATGTAATTAAAATGATCCATGTTTATTTCGATCCTTTAAAAACGTAACAGGACAATTGTTCAGTGGTTGAGGTTTACGCGTTTCAGGCTGCAAGCCCTTAGTCATAACAGAAACCACACATAGATGCTAACCTTGCATACCCTAAACATAATTATTAAAAAATCACACACCTGCCAGCGAGCGCAGCGTGTCCGGACATGTCCGGCCCCCACCAATCCCATAGGCGGCTCCAGTGGACATCGCTGCATCCACATCTCACTACCGCCCAAAGCGACACGGAGAGAATAAAGCGCAGCACATATTGAGCCGCCCGATAGATTCATAAGAGACCGCGCATGCGCGAGTCAGGAGCAGCGAGATACACAATGGAGACGTGCGAGGGAGCATACGGAGAGGAAACATTGCAGCACAGGTGCTATTCCACCCAAATGCTAGTTATCTCCTTGCTAGCCTCATGGATTGAAGTTAAACGGATGGAGGCTCCTTGCCGGACATAAGACACATAAGTATACCACAGCATTTTTTCAACTGGTTTTAAATGTTTGTGAGTATTTGTCCAAAAGTTTTGGACTTTATGTTTGATATAATAAATAAGGAAGATTGAATAATTTTGGAGTTTAACCTATCATTATATGCAAAGGTTTATGGGCTTTGAAGAAGGCTCATTTGGTTACTCCTTGCTGTAAAGAAATATATGTCACACGTTAGATTAAATATATTCAGAAACTTATTAATAGTCATAAATTAATGATATAAAATGTTGTTTCTCATGTTTAAACCAAGGGGTGAAACTGTATTTAATGTAACAATCCAGTAAGCTTCATGATCTCTCAAGCAATGTATTGGATCACCACCCCGTTGTGGAATTTTTACATGTTCAATAGCAACAGCCTGCATCCTTGTGAATTATGTACTTCAATGAAGTGTCGTGAAACATTCGATATGGTTCAACCACCAGGATTGTATATATGATTTAGATGTTCCAGAAATCTGATCTTAAATTTACATAAACTAAATTACATGCTGTACAATGTATTAAATAAATAATTGATGTGGTGTTACACGTAATGTGCTGTTTAATCTGATATGTTTTGTCATGTACTGTAAATGTTTTAGCTGGGGAAACAAATTGACTCGTTCTACACGAGAATGATCCACAGCGAAAAAACCTTTTGAGTGTAACCAGGTGACTTGTGGTATTTGACTAGAAAAATAATTTGGGGTCAACGTGTTACCAATGGTTGATGGACGTTTGGACACTATTTTACAACCTTGGGATAAAATATCATTTACTTTAGAATCATCATGTAGGTAAATTTCTCAAAATAATTTGTTTGATGACATTGAATTGGGAACTGTATTCCAGAACCAGAGTCGGAGTGGATGTATTATTGCGCCTACTGGATTGAGTATGTTGAGAGCTTGGATTAGTGCTATAACAAACCCACTTCTTGGCACGTTGGAGCACCCAATTAGGGTAAGCCCTTGCTTTGAGACGATGCTCAATATTGTTGGCTTCTAACTAATAGCCTGCTCTTGTTGAACAGTTCCTCTTAGCACGAGTTAACTCACCAATGGGTATAGCTAATATAGTATGCCTATGATCATGACTTTTAAAATGTAAAATCGTGTTACCCGTAATAGGTTTGTGATATGTAGATGTAATGTTAGGTAAATCAGGAGCACCAGTGAGTCTCAGGTCCAGGAAGGGGAACATATAGGAATTATGACTGCCTGCAAAGGACCATTGGAGAGCCTTGGATGGAGACTAGGGTAAACATACAAAAAATGGGACATTACTTACTCACAAAAGAGCAACAATGGTAGAAAAAAGATCCAGCGATCCAATGATTCATGCAATATGGGTAAAAGTAAACTCCAACGCTTTATTCATAAATCTTCATTAAAATGAAAGGAGGCTAAATGAGCTGGCTACAATACTTTTCTACTCACAAAACACTCCAATTCTTTGGGACATGTTCACAGCTCAATGGCTGGACTAAACTGACCCCAGAAGCTGGCAACTTTGGGCCCTTTTTTGCTAACTGGGAAAAAATTAGCAGGTGCAGCTAGTTGCTTGGGAGCAAAAAGCTCACAAAAACCCCCAAATGCTAGGGGAAAAATTTAGATGAAAAACTGCACACCAACTTAAAACCCCTGTTCACACAGCATGCAAAAAAAGCTGCAGTATAATGCAGGGGGAAATTTTTGACAAATCCCAAAAATACCAATAAAAAAACCACTCACACACTCTCACTTCATGAGGGGGGTGATTCCCTGGTACACAATTGATATAAAAAGGCGAAAACAAAAGGGTCCCAGAAGTACAGTTTAACGTGGGGTTACCCTTGCTTGCTTATAACCCATACTATTAGATTAGGGGGGGTTCCCACCCATTTTTCAAAAGTGCCCAAAACCACAAAACACGGGCACACTTGATCCCCAGCCACTGTTGGGGCAGTTTTAAAAAATATGACAAAATGGAAAAAGGGTTAAAAATGAGGCTTTATTTTGGTGTAAAGTTGGTGGGGCATTTTTTCTTCTAATTGTTCCCCAAATTGGGGGTACGTGAGATTTTGCTCAAGAAATTTAGCCCCCCCCCACTCCATTTTTAATTTTCCCCCTTTAGGCCCCCCCCCTTTTAAAACCAGAGTTCCCCCCCAGTTTTTCTGGGTTCATTTACCCAGCCTTTAAAGTTTGTAAAAACATCCCAAAAAAATTTGGGAAAAAGGGAAAGGAGAAAGGGTGCCTAAATGGGGCCCTTGGGCATCGCCTGGGAGTTGCTGAACACAGGGAGGCACAAGAGACCTTGAGCGATGCTGAAAGGTAAGTTACTCTTGCAATACTATTTTTAACTCATGGTTAGGGTTTATATGGCTATGGTTAGTGATATGCATAGGGTTAGATAAAAAAAATTGTGTTTGGGAAATCTTAAATCTGTATTTTATTCACGTTTGGTCGAAATAATCAGAGTTCTATTTCAGCTACACTAATTGCTAGTATATTTTTTGTTAACAAACCAGATCATGACAAAGCAATGCCTAGATCCTAATAATTTCTATGGGTCAGGAACCCATTTTAACCCTTTTTTAGGTTTTTAAAAAATGTTCCAGGAGTTCAAAACCCGGTTTTTTTTGTCCAATGAGGCATGATAAAAAAGGGAAAAGGGTCTACCCTTACCCTTCGGGATTGGGTTTCCCCCCCAGGGCCGGCAAAACATCCCATTCAATTCTTAAAAACCCGTTGCAGGGGAAATTTCATTTATTCAAAGCGACAATGCAAAACCAAAACACAGGCCACAAACGGTTTACATTAATTTTGTTTGTGTGGGAAAGTTTTTTAGGGATGAGTTTATGGCGGGAAAAAGTCATTATGGTTTACTGGACAGGTTTCAGAAGGGAAAAAGGGAAAAAATAATTTCAGTCATAGAAGAAGGCCCCGTGAGTAAGTTGGGTTTTTAAATGCACCCGTTAAAAATTTTTATCAGCATGTATTTCATTTGGGATCCCTCACTATAATGGGCCCCTGTATGGTGATAATATATAGCCTACAGACAGAGGCGGGACGATGGGTAGGCAAAAGGTAGGGTCGCCTAGGGTGGGGGGCCAAACCCCTGCCTATCCCCCAAGGGGCGCAGTCAAAAGGCCCCGAACCTCGCCGGGCTCCCCGGCCGCTGCCGTGGACCTGAAGCCCCCGGCGGTCTTTTGGGCGGTTCTCGGAGTGAGGGGCGAGCGTCCCCGCCCCGGGGGAAAAGTGTCCCGGGCCCGTCACCGGGGGATCGCTGGACCGGGGCACCTGGGGGCCGGCCCGGGTTCCCCATAGCACTGAGGCCCGCCGCGGCCCCATTTTGGGGTCAGGTTTGGCCCGGGGTCCGATTTTTAAATAAAATCATCAAAGACGCTGCCTTTTCCTGGGGGCACAGCGCTTTATTGGCTGTGCGCCCGAGGAGCTGCTGGAGGGCGCGCGGCCGGGGAAAAAAAAGAGGACAGAAAAAGGAGCGCGCGGCCGGGAAAGCAGGTAAGGGAGTTTAAAAAGTTGTTATTTTTTTCTGCCCGTGGCCCCCCATACGCCTGCCTTTTCGGCCCCCATAGCCTGCCTGGGGGGCCCCCCTAGCCTTCCTGTGGCCCCATACGCCTGTTTTTGGCCCCCTACCCTGCCTTTTGGCCCCTTAGCCTTGGGCCCAACCCCCATATGCCTCCGTGGCCCCCAAGGGGCCCCCTTTGGGGCCCAGCCTGTGGGCCCCATACGCCTGCCTTTTGGGCCCCCCTAGCCTTTCCTGGCCCCCATACGCCCCGCCCGGGCCCCAACACGGACCCGTGGCCCCTACGCCTCCCGAGCCCCCATTCGCCTGCCTTTTGGCACCCCAAAACACCTTTTTTTATGGGCCCCCCTTAGCCTCCTATGGCCCCTAGCTAAAATCCTTCCCGACCCCTATAGCTATATACCTGCCTTTTGCCCCTAAAAACCTTTTCCTTTTAGCCCCTTTTTTTTAAGGCTATATTAAACCTTTTTTCCTGAGTTTAACCCCTTTTTTAAAACCCTGAATTGGGCCCCTTATACCTTTTTTCCTGGGGGGGTGCCCCCTATATCAAAAATTTTAAAATTCCTTTAGAGTGCCCCCTTTTATCAATAACCGCCCGAGTCCCCTATTAAAACTATTTTACCTGCCCGAAGTGACCCTATGTTTTATATACCCCGCCTGAGATGGGCCCTAAATTTTATAAATTTTCCTTCCCGAGTTTCCCCCCATAAATTTATATTTCCTACCTTCCCAAGGGGACAATTTCATATACCTGCCTGACTGAGAGGGCAAAATTTTTACATACCTGTCTTAACTGAGGGTCTTTCAGGTATATTCCCCAAAAAATTTAAAAAAAGGAAGGTTTAACTGGAAAAGGTTAAAAGGAAATTTTAAGATTTTTTGTTGTCCAAAAAATTTTGGGAGGGAAAGGAGTCGTTTTGGCCCCCGGGAAACAAATCAGCTGAAAAAGGGGTGGAAAACCGGGTTGGAAGAAAAAAAAGGGGAAAGTGAACCCACGCTGATAGAAATTTATGTCACCCAGTAAAATGTAACTGGCCCGTGTAATCACTTATATTTTTGTTTAGCTCTACATACAACTAGTTTTCTACCAAATTTATTTTCACTGTATGGGGGTGGTTTTTAAAGTCTTAAAAGCCTGTGTTTCACTAGCAAACTACCACTTATTTGGGGCCCCGGGAAGGTTTGGAAAAAATATTTCCGCAGGCATTTTACAAAAAATTTAGTATCTACCACTATAAGGTCTTTTGGGATGGTGGTAAAATATGTCCCGTAGAGCCCCGTTTAAGCTAAAAGTCAAATTGGGGGTCAGTTCGGTTTAGGGTCCGGCCGGGAATTTTAATTTTTTATTCCTTTTTAAAGGGAATAATAGATTTTTTGGGGCTTTTTTGGTTTTTTTTTTAAGGGGTTTTTTTTTTAGGGAACAATTTTTTCGTCCCGGGGTTTTTTTTGCTCCATGTATAGGTTTGGTCTTTTTTGGACTGTTAAATTTTTGGTATTAAAAGTCATAGGAGGGGAGCGTTTTGAAAAAGGGAAAATTTTTCAGGGGTGGGTTTTCTTTTTGCAGTGACTGTGAGGGGATAGGGCTGGAGCTTTTGGAATATGCAGAAAATTAGTGGGCAGGACCTGGGGCGGGGGCGTGAATTTAAATGGGGGGGGGGGGGCATTTTTTTGGGGAGTGAGGGCGGGGGGGGGGGGGTTCCCTTTTTCTGTACTTGCCTAGGGCACCAAAAAAAAGCCCTTTTCCCCGGGCCCCGCCTACAGGCCTTTTGGGGAAAACTTGGGATTTACCAATTTTTTGGTTTCCCCTAAGGAGAATAATAAACAGTCTGCGAGCCCGGGGTACCCAGTTTTTTTTACCACTTTATGGTTTACTGTTTGACGGTAATATAAAAAGTCAACAATGTCTGAAACATTGGTATCTAAACCCCTTGTGGTCACTGGATGGAGTTTATATAAAATTCCCGCAGGGGCCCCCGTGTTTCACTGGGTTTTATACTATATGAGCAATTTTAGGGGTTGTATAAGGGGCTGTAGAACCCTTTTTTAACCCCGGGGAAACCCACCGCTGCATTTTGTCACTGTGTGGGGGTAAAAACCTTCTACAGAGCTTTGTTTCATTTGGTATATACCAATTTATGGTCACTGTATGGGGTAAATAAAGTCTGAGACCCGTGTACACTGGTTTATACCACTATAAGGTCACTGTAAAGGTGGAAAAATTTAAAATCTGCAGAGCCTGTGAAAACTGGTGTCCAAACCCAAAATTGTCACTGTATGGAGGTAATTATACCCCTTTGCAGACCCGTGGGACCAAAAGGGGCCCTCGGGTAGGCTGTTTTATTTTGGGGGGCTCGGGCCCCCAATAAAAAACCCCCTGTTCCCCGAGTCTCCTGGGTCCCGGCCCCTGCCCCCTGGGCCTGGAGCACCGACGGCTCCCTTTTAGCTTCATTTTTCGGTCCGCTGGACGCACACACAGCTGAAAGGGGTTTGGGGTTGCGGAGCGAAGGGGGCGCTCCCTTTAACCCCCCAAACAGTGTCGGAAACCCCAGGTCCCTACACCCGCGGGGGGCCGCCTCATGGGGGGAGGGGCCCGGGCCCACCGGGGCTGGGTGTTTAACGGGCTGCACCGGGTTCCGTCCTCGGGGCGCACAAACGCGTCATAGGGGTTTCGGGTCGAGAGCCCGCCGGAAAGGGGCGGGGCCCCGAAAAAAGGGGCGGAAAAGGCGGCCCCCAGGGGGGTTTAAAGGGTGGTTTAAATTAAATTTTTTGTTAAAATTTTTTTAGCGGGTTTTCCCGCCTCAGTTTCCCCCATATACTGCCTGTGCCCTCATTTACTGCCTGTGTCCCCCATATCCCTGCCTGTGGCCCCATATGCTGCCTGTGAGCCCCATTTCCCTGTCTGGTGCCCCTATATACTGCCTGTGCCCCAATAATGCCTGCCTGTGGCCCCCAAATCCCTGCCTGTGACCCCCCATATGCTGCCTGTGCCACTTTAATGTCTGCCTGTTGGCCCCAATATATACTGCCTGTGGCCCCCATATCGCTGCCTGTGGCCCCCCTATTCTGCCTTGTGCCTTTTATACCTGCCTGTGGCCCATATTTACTGCCTGTGCCCTATAATGCTGCCTGTGGGCCCCCATTATCCCTGCCTGTGGCCCCCATATACTGCCTATGGCCCCATATCCCTGCTGTGGCCCCCATATGCTGCCTGTTCCCCTATAATTGCCTGCTGTGGCCCCATATGATGCCTGTGGCCCCTATAATGCCTGCCTGTGGCCCCCATATCCCTGCCTGTAGCCCCCATATACTGTCTATGGCCCTCATATCCCTGCCTGTGGCCCCCATATCCCTGCTGTGGCCCCCATATCCCTGCTGTGGCCCTATTATGCCTGCCTGGGCCCCCAATATCCCTGCCTGTGGCCCCCATATCCCGCACGTGTGGCCCCCATATGCTGTCTGTTCCCCTTAATGGCCTGCCTGTGGCCACCTATCCCTGCTCGTTGGCCCCATATGCTGCCTGTGACCAACTTATAATTGTCTGCCTGTGGCCCCCATATGCTACCTGTGGCCCCCATTTCCCTGCCTCTGGCCCCCATATCCCTTGCTTTTGGCCCCCATATACTGCCTGTGGCCCCCATATACTGCCTATTTGCCCCCCATATACTGCCTGTGGCCCCATTTACCTGCCTGTGCCCCCATATACCTGCCTGGGGCCCCCTATACCGCCTGTGGCCACCCATATACTGCCTGTGCACCCATATACCTGCCTGTGGCCCCTATATATTGCCCCAGTGCCCCTATATACTGCCTCAGGTGCCATCCTATATATTGCCTGATTACCCCATAATTACTGCACTCACGTGCCCCATTTATACCTGCCTCTCAGTGTCCCTATATACCTGCTTGTGGCCCCAATATACTGCTGTGGGCCCCACTCGCCTACAGTTGTCCTCCCCTATACTTGTCCTGTGGCCCATATACTGGCCTTAGTAGCCTCCTATATGGCCTGCCTGTGGGCTTCTATATACCTGCTGTGGCCCCATATGCTGCCTGTGCCACCCGTATATACTGCCTTTGGCCCCATATACCTGCTCTTTGGACACTATTATTAACCTGTCACTAGTTTGTAAATATTCTCCCTTATTTATGATTTATCGCATGTCGCTTACATGTGCTACCTTTATACATGGACTGTTGGCACCTATTCGATTTCCTGCCTTGTGTCCCCATAATATACCTAATGTCCTGTATTTTGGTTAGCCCGCTCGCGTCTCGCTAATTTTATTATTTAATTCAATTCAATCTATCCCTGTTAATAAGTAGCTATCCCCTTTATTTCTTAAAATAATCAGCTTCAATTCGCCTTCTCGCTTGTTCTTGAAGACCGCCCTAATCATTTATTGCACCACATTGTATCTTTTTGTGTTGTTTTTTAAATTTTTATTTTTTTGGTCGTATGTCTCTCACACGCTCCTTTATTATATAATAAATAATGTATCATTCTTTTTTTTTCCATGTCCAACTTGTTCCCTCAGTGCCCCTATATACCTGACTGTCTTTGGCCTCCATATACCTGCCTGTGGCCCCAATATATGCATTCAGATGCCCCTTATATACCTAAACTGAGGGTGAACTGCTATACTATAATTTATGGTAGTTGCTGGTAATGTGAGGATTCTAAGATATTTGTGTCCAAATCCTTTCAGGGACGAGGTCTTGGCCGGGAGCATTCAGCATGAAGGTGTGAACCGGAGGAGAAGAAATGGAAAGTGAACGACGCTGATCAGAAAAGACGTCTCCGGTGAGTCACCAAATGTAACTGCTCGCAGTCTTGCATTAACTTATATTTCTGCTGTAGCCTAACATAAAACTGTCCCATTCTGCCTACTTACATTGTCACGTATGGCGGTGTATAGTATAATTCAGATCCGTGTGTAGTGCTGATAGTCTCATTGTGGGGGTTGCGTCAGGTCAAGGGTCGGGCAGGTTTATTTGAGCTTAGTTGTAAACAGTTAGGGGTCCTGGTTTGTAGGAGGGTTTAAGTAACAATCATTGTCTGTGGTTAGATTTAGCTCCATGTTTAGGTTGTATTTATATTTTTCTTGGTGAACTGTTTTTTAGGGGTATTTGTCAAATAATAGAAGGTTTGTAGAAGTTTTGAAAATAAGTATCCACCCATCCTCCTAATTTAGTTCATTGGTGTATTTTTGTAACATGTACATGTTGTCGCTAGGGTGAAATGGACGGGATCGGTGTGGCGATCGTTGCTAGATATATTTATTTAGTGACTAGATAACATGAAGGTTTACTTTCTTCTGTTTAGAAAGAAATATAATAAATCGCAGTTTTCACAATTGATAGGCAATGAGAGAAATCTTCGTTGTGCACCCAGCCTTACCCAGAAAAACACAAATGGGCCTGAGCCCCGAGTTAATGTTTTTTATAAGGACATCTTAGTCACACGCATCCTCTGCTCGTGCACACTTGTGTCTTACCTCTCTATGATTAATGGTTCACCTTGGTGTATGTATTGGTAATAAATATAAGCAAGTCTGCCAGAGTCCATGTTATGGTACACTAGTATACCCACTATATCCACCATCAACTGTTATTTATGTGAGGTATATCTATGTCGTAAGTGCAGCGCCTAGTCGTTGAACTTACTGGTGTCTACCACCTATTGGTAAATATACAGTCTGCAAGAGTCTATTGTGTTACTGGTGTCTATCACTATTATGGTCTTTTTATGGATGGGTATACTTCAGTCTGAGAGCCTGTGCACACTGTGTCTTCCAATTTTATGGTCATCTGTTAGGTTGGTAATATATGTCTGCAGAGCCTGTGTAAACTGGTATACACCACTATATGATCACTGTATGGAGGTAATTACAGTCTGAAGCTGTGTACACTGGTTGTCTAACCCACTATATGTTACTGTTGGAGGTAGTATACAGTTTGCAGACCCTGTGTACACTGGTATCTCCCCTACATGGTCACTGTATGGAGTTTATATGCTCAGTATTGCAGAGTCAGTTGTACTCTGGCTTATTTGACACCACTTATGTCACTGTATGGAGGTAATATACAGTCTGCAGAGTCTGTGTACACTGGTATATACCACTACATGGTCACTGTATGGAGGTAATATACAGTCTGCAGAGCCTGTATACACTGGTACCTACCACTATATGGTCATTATATGGAGGTAATAGACAGAATGCAGAGCCTGTGTACACTTTACTCCCCCTCCTCCTTGCATTCCCATGGTAATATGTCTCTGGTCCCTCGGTCTTCTCTACATCCGGCCTCCAGCCATGATGTCACATCCTGTGTTGCTGCTGCAGCCAATCGCAGGGCTTCATTGTTGGAGGCCGGCTATAGGCAGAAGACTAGGAGACTGGGCACACCTTGCCATAGGAATACAGGGGGGGAGGTTAGTGGTTGTTTTTTTCTATTTTATGTTTTTTTGTCTCTGCTGGAGAGCTTAGGGGAGCTTAGGGTACAAGTATTTTGTGCAGTGCACCTTCTAAGTGCTGGGCAGCTTGCCCACATCTTTTGTGGGTGATATAAGCTGAAACCAGCATGGTGTAACTGTCAGATGGCGTTACCTCTGATCGCTTTATCCATATGAAATTCTCATCGGTATTGTTGCATTTTTAGCAGTCTCCCCATGTTTTAAAATGTGGTTTTTGCATGCTGGTGTGAACTAGTACCTAGAGCATTTGCTCATTAATTAAACGGCACCTGTTCTTTTCCCATGCAGCACAAAGGGCCAAAGGAACCCTGCTGCGGGTTTATTCAGGGGCACCCATCAGCCATTGAGCTGAAAGTGTAGCTTTGTAGTTTTTGGTTAATTTATGTCCCATTTTCTGTGGCTTTGTTTTTTTTTTAATAGTGTAGGGACTCGCAAGAAATGAGGAGCCTTGCCGTTGGCTTGCGAGCTTGCGTACTGTAGCTACTGTATCAACAAATACCTCATATTTGATATTTTTCCCAGCATGTTATCTTTTTGCCCTAAAATACTGGGGAGCTTGGGGTACAAGTATTTTTGTGCAGTGCACCTTCAAAGTGCTGGGCAGCTTGCCCACATTTTTTTGTGGGTGATATAAGCTGAACCCAGCGGGTGTAACTGTAAGATGGCTTACCCTCTGTATTGTTTTTCCCATATGCAATTCTCTTCGGTATTGTTCCCATTTTTAGCAGTCCCCCCATGTATTATACTGTGTTTTTTTGCATGCTGGTGTGAACTAGTACCTAGAGCATTTGCTCATTAATTAACGGCACTGCTATCTTTTCCATGCAGCACAAGGGCCAGAGAAGCCTGCTGCTGGTATTCAGTGCATCCATCAGCCATTGAGCTGTAAGTGTAGCTTTGTAGTTTTTTGGTAATTTATGTCCCCTTTTTCTGTGGTTTTGCTCTGCAGGATAATCCACAAATAAATCTGCACAATTTGGAACAAATTTCCGGCTGCTAAACAGTGAAACTTTCTGTGGCTATTCCACTGTGTTTGAACATACCGTAATATGAAAGCATAGTACTTCACTGTGATAGAGTAATAGCACTTACACTATGAGTGAGTAAGGCTCAGTTCACATCTGCATTAGAGGTTCAGTTTGGAGCCTCCATTGCAGATTCTGTCAAAACAGAGTAGAAAACTTAACGGAAAGCAATTGTATAGGATGTCATTACCCTAGTCATTGGGGTCTGATGGGAGTCATTGATACTGCTTTTCATATCCGGTGCCACCCAAACAGAACCTCTGACACAGACGTGACCAGGGCCTAAAATCAACTTATTAGGACCAAATATTGTTTCAGTGCCTTGCAAAAATATTCAGTCCCCTTGAACTTTTCCACATTTTGCCACATTTCAGGCTTCAAACATAAAGATATAAAAACATTTTTTTTTTTTTAAAAACAATTTTTATTTGCAAGACAAATTTACAAATAATATGTCATACATTCTTAATAGTATCTAATTGAAATCACATGAATACCGTACATCTTTGTATGATGGAAGTTTGAGGTATGTCCTTGTCTTACAATTTTGTAAACTGTAAATCAAAAAATAAGGAAAAACATCTAATAAACTGAAATTAACAAAAACTTGAAATAATTTTTTTATTTTTTGTGAAGAATCAACAACAAGTGGGACACAATTGTGAAGTGGAACGAAATTTATTGGATATTTTAAACTTTTGTAAAAAAAAAAAAAAATGAAAAGTGGGGCGTGCACAATTATTCATCCCCTTTAATTAATACTTTGTAGCCACTTTTGCTGCGATTACAGCTGCAAAATCGCTTGGGGGAGGGCTCTATCGGTTTTTGCACATCGAGAGACTGAAATTCTTGCCCATTCTTCCTTGGCGCACAGCTGGAGCTCCGTGAGGTTGGATGGAGAGCGTTTTTTTGAGCAGCTGGAGCTCAGTGAGGTTGGATGGAGAGCGTTTGTCAACAGCTGGAGCTCAGTGAGGTTGGATGGAGGGGCAGGAGTGTTTGGGAACACAGCTGGAGCTCAGTGAGGTTGGATGGAGAGCGTTTGTAACAGTGGAGCTCAGTGAGGTTGGGTGGAGAGCGTTTGTGAACAGCTGGAGCTCAGTGAGGTTGGATGGAGAGCGTTTGTGAACAGAAGGTTTTCCGGCGGTTTTTCTTTCCACAGATTCTCGATTGGGGTTCAGGTTGGACTGTGACTTGGCCATTCTAACACCTGGAGGGCGTTTATTTGTGAACCTTCCATTGTAGATTCTGCTTTATGTTTGGGATCATTGGGCTTGTTGGAAGATAAATTCCGTCCCAGTCTCAGGGCTTTTGCAGACTCCAACAGGTTTTCTTCCAGAACGGTCCTGTATTTGGCTCCATCCATCTTCCCATCAATTTTCACCATCTTCCCTGTCCCTGCTGAAGAAAAGCCCAAACCATGATGCTGCCCCCACCATGTGTGACAGTGGGGATGGTGTGTTCAGGGCGATGAGCTGTGTTGCTTTTATGCCAAATATATAGTTTTGAATTGTGGCCAAAAAGTTTGATTTTGGTTTCATCTGAGCAGAGCCCCTTCTTCCACATGTTTGGTGTCTGCCAGGCGGCCCCTTCTTCCACATGTTTGGTGTCTCCCAGGCGCTTGTGCAAACGTTAAACCAGACTTTTTATGGATAAACTTTTAGAATTGGCTTCTTCTTGCCCTCTTCCATTGAGGCCAGATTTGTGCAGTGTTCGACTGATTGTTGTCCTATGGACAGACTCTCCCACCTCAGCTGTAGATCTCTGCAGTTCATCCAGAGTGATCATGGGCCTCTTCACTGCATCTGTGATCAGTCTTCTTGTTTGAGATGAAAGTTTAGAGGGACGGCCAGGTCTTGGTAGGTTTGATACTCCTTCCATTTCAATATGATCGCTTGCACAGTGCTCCTTTGGGATATTTAAAGTTTTTGGGAAAAACTTTTTTGTATCCAAATTCCGGCTTTAAAATTCTCCACAACGTATCAGGACCCGCCTGGGTGTCCTTGGTCTTCATGATGCTCTTTTGCGCTTTAAACGGAACCCTGAGACTATCACAGAGCAGGTACATTTATACGGAGACTTGATTACACACAGGTGGATTATATTTATCATCATCAGTCATTTAGGACAACATTGGATCATTCAGAGATCCTCACTGAACTTCTGGAGTGAGTTTGCTGCACTGAAATTAATAATAATTTTGCACGCCCCACTTTTCAGTTTTTTATTTATTTACAAAAGTTTAAAATATACAATATATTTTGTTCCACTTCACAATTGGATCCCATTTGTTGTTGATTCTTCACAAAAAAATTTAAATGTTATATCTTTATGTCTGAAGCCTGAAATGTGGCAAAAGGTTTAAAAGTTTAAGGGGCTGAATACTTTCACAGGGCACTGTATTTGTGAATATTATATTGGTCAGGCGAACATCGTCAGAACAAGCAACAGTTTAATCTAGTGATTCACATTTATTCTTATCGTAGTCACCAGCTTCTCCTGGCTTCTTCTCCTGGTCCAGATTGTTGTAAAGATTTCTTCCAGCTATAACTTGTCTCTGCAGAGTCTGCCATGTAGCCGTCTTTGGATCCTTGCTTTTACAGTACTTCCCAGTGCTCTCTAGTAACCCAAGCTCCTCATCGTGCTTCCCCTTTTAACCGTGTCATCCTCCTCCACCCTACATTAGTGCAAGCCTAGTGCTCCATTTAGAGTCTCCACTACTGTATGTATTATATTCAATGAAGCTATCCAACTATGAAATATCAAGAATGTAATTCTCAACCCGAACTGTTTATTAGGTGTCTCTATACTCCGTCACGCTGAATTACTTAGTTGCATTTTGTCACTCATCAGTTATACTGTAACTGCTACTGGGTGACAAAGTAAATAAATAATCTGTGGGCGGGATGCTATTAGCTACTGTATACCGAAACACCTTAAAGGGGTTTTATCATTACACACTTTCGTAGACTTGAGCTGTTTCTATCTGTTTCAGCTTCAAATCCAAGGGCGAGTCTCTCCTCTCAATAGGTATGTCTCTCCTCCCAGGAGGCATGTCTTCCCTCACTGAAGAGTCGTGACATCATCATTCTGTGTGAAACAGTGGAAGGGAGTGAATCACCATTATGCAGACCTCCTGCAATGATTTCTTGTCTGCAAAGCTGTCACCTGCCTCCCAGACTGCACAGGCTCCTTGTAACCAGAACACCTGCATTGCTGTAAGCAGTCATACATACAGCCAGAACTGATGAAACAAATGTTTAAAAGGCACACTGCCCCCCCCCCCCCTCTGTTATCAGGCAGGATGTAGACCAGATTGTATAAGGCTGTGTTATATGGAGGGAGAGCAGTGTATAAGGCTGTTATATGGGTGATAGGAACAGACTGTATAAGGCTGTGTTATATGAAGGGAAAGTGAATCTAGCAGTTACAGATTCTGTAATTGTCCAGATCCTTTACATAGAGTCATCACTGGGAGATGAGGAGCTGAAACGGCCTTCATTATACAGCCAGCAGCCATCACAGGCAGTCCGTTTCACTTTTGTTTTTCACAGCTCAGAAGGGAGTAAGCACAGAGTGCAGGCAGCCAATCACAGCACAGGGGGTGTCTCCCTTCCAGGGGGCATGTCCAAACAGGCTGAATGACATATCAGTCAGCCAATAATAGAAAAGGGGATGTGTCCAATCCAGCTGCTGAAGAAATAGCTAAAGACACACAGATTAGCTCATATCTGCTATACCAAGTGACTTATGTAATGCAAACCAATTGCAGAAGTGCTTATTTTTACTGTCCCCATCATTTGAGATATGATCTTTGTAGCGAGAAAACCCCTTTAAAGAATTCAGGACCTTCATAAGTTATTTCTATATTATAGATGTCCAGGCAGTCGACATTGAACTCTGCAGGAATGTTTTAAAACGTCTGTGCAGAGATTGCAGCTGCACACTAATAGTGCAGCTTCATGAGTGGAGAGCTGCTATGAACGATAGCTGGGCTCTCTACTGAAAAGGCAAGGTTTATTACTGTCCCCGTCTTTCCAAGTGCCGTATACACAGACAGGTACTGTACATGCTGCAATACGCCTGGTGATTTAGAAGTACGTACTGGGCTATTTATACACGTCCATCATTGATGTCCCTCTAACAGGCTCAGATAGGAATAGCACAGATGAAATGTCAGTCCCTACTATGTCAGAACCACCCACAGCCTGAACAGTAAGTTGGAGCCTGAAGCTGTAGAACCGTCCACAGCTTGAACAGGAAGTTGGAGCCTGAAGCTGTAGAACCATCCACAGCCTGAACAGGAAGTTGGAGCCTGAAGCTGTAGAACCACCGACAGTCTGAACGGGAAGTGGGAGCCTGAAACTGTTGAACTGCCCACAGTCTGAACAGGAAGTTGAATCCTGAAGCTGTAGAACCGTCCACAGCCTGAACAGGAAGTGAGAGCCTGAAGCAGGAGAACCACCCAGAGCCTGAACAAGAAGTGGGAGCCTGAAGCTGTAGAACCGTCCACAGCCTGAAAAGGAAGTGGGAGCCTGAAGCTGTAGAACCACCCACAGCCTGAACCGGAAGTGGGAGCCTGATAGCTGACTTGAGAGCAGCTCAGGAAAGCTAACAAGAGTGGGAGTCTGAAGCTGTAGAACCCGCCATAGCCTGAACAGGAAGTGTGAGCCTGAAGCTGTAGAACCTGCCCATAGCCTGAACAGGAAGTGGGAGCTTGAAGCTGTAGAACCGTCCACAGCCTGAACAGGAAGTGTGATCCTGTAGCTGTAGAACCTGCCCACAGCCTGAACAGGGAGTGGGAGTCTGAAGCTGTAGAACCACCCACAACCTGAACAGGGAGTGGGAGTCTGAAGCTGTAGAACCACCCACAGCCTGAACAGGAAGTGGGAGCCGGAAGCTGTAGATCCACCCACAGCCTGAACAGGAAGTGGGAGCCTGATGCTGACTTGAAGAGCAGGATCAGGAAAACAGCATGGTGTGAACACCCCTTTATCAGAATATCTAAAATGGTTTAATTCTTTTACAGGAGTCACGTCTTCCTATTAAATCATTAGACAGAAAAAAAAATCTACGCTGGGCTGGGAATCATGAAGATGAGAAAACAATGGGCCTTACTTATCAAAACAATGTCTAGCGGTGAAACGGTCTTTGTTGCTCATAGCAACAACCAGAGCTCTGCTTTCATTTTTCCAGAGCAATATAAAGAAGGAAAGCTGAGCTCTGATTGGTTGCTGTGGGTAACATTGACAGTTTTAGTATTACACAATTTTGATAAATGTGTCCCATAGGGGATTGTCTGTCGAATAAATGGAACCTCCTCCACCTATCTACCCTTTTTACTTGATAGGTAAACCGTGTTATTAGGTTATCATTTGTTGCCTATTTGCAGCCTATGCCCACCGTTCATAATAAGATTCACAAGTTACCTACCATATTTGTAAATTTCTCCCCATCTATCATGGATTTAAAGAGTGAAAATCTTCCCTTGGAATCTGAAATGTAACAAAAAATGGATTCCATCGCTAAAATGTACTGTGACACCTTTTTTTGACATGTAGAATCCTGCAACACTTGCTTGGATCTATGGAGCTCCCATGTTATTTTGTTTACCCCAACTGGTCTCCTACAGAAACATGGTATCTGCTTTTAGCCTTTTTATGTGCGTTAGGACTTTTGGTTGACGTAGATAAGCCTTCTACATTCCATGATATCCACTTTACATTTGGAGCCTGGCCATCTCCATTAGGATTAGATGGACATTAGGATCCTCCATGGCTTCTCGGATGAAAATGCATGTGACTGCACTTCTTAAGCTTTTGAACACCGGAGTAGTCACCCCAGCCTGCGACCATATTTAACACACCCATTTTTGGACCATCTGACTTCATCTCCTTATTCTTCAGCTCTTGTGAAACATTGGTAAGATGAAAATATCCAGAGGATGAGGCTTTTCCACTGAAATGTTTATCTAAAAATTTTAATTATTTCTGATTTTTAAACTCCAGGCCTTCTAGGGCTTAAAGGGGTTGTCCACATGAAAAAAATATATTTCAAGGAGGCCAGAGTGGGCATAAAAAGCTGAAAAAAAAATATATAGCTACATGTCCCCCACTCTTGCCACTCTGGAGTCCCCAGCCTCTCTTTGCTCCTGTGTTCTTGACACATAGGAAAGGCTCAAAATCTATTGTAAGTACATGCAGCATTAGCCTCTCCTGCCTGTCAGGACAAGAAGCACATAGCCAGGGGGGGCTCTGGACCGGCAGAAGTAGTGAACTGGCAAGGACAGCATCATTTAAATAGAATTTTTTTGAAGAGGACAACCCCTTTAAGAATTAAAAACCTAATTTGTACAAATTCTTTCATGGCAGCTTACTGAATATCATGATGCACCTTCTTACTTGCATCAAATTACTTTATAACCATAGATATAATTATAATAACTTGCCTTTAAAGGGGTAAGTAAAGTAAAATTGTCGTGGGAAGCATGTAAATTAAATAATAATAAATAATAAAAATTCTGCACCATTTTTGTTTTAGCTGCTCCTTTAGTGATCCATAGTGTACAGCTCATTTCTATGGAACCAGTGTTGAGAGCTCCTCAGTCCTTGCAACACATGTTCAGACATTACCTCTCCTCTCAGGCAGCTACTGTCAGTCTCTTCCCTGCTTAGTAATCACACATACTCACTGCTAAGTGAGTGTCAAACCTCAAGTCCTCTGTACTCCTTAGTAATCAGTCAAGCAGTGCAAGTAAACAAAAGGAAAAACAAAAACCTCAATCAGGTGTGTGCTTTAAGAAAAAAAAACACATGTCTGGTTCCTGACCTGTGACTGGTATTGCTGCTCAGCTGCAGTTGGGGCTTGTACTCATCATTTTAGAAAGATCTTCTATTATTTTTTTCAAACAAGTTAATGGATCTATAGGTTTTCGATTGGGCGTCTGTCACAGAAGTGCCAGTTTGTCTCCATTTTTTCAGCATGCTAGTTAAACGCAGATTGTCTGAGTTTTTTTTTTCTATTTTTATAAACAACAGGTTCCATTTTTGTACAATGTAAGTCTATGGTAACAGGGTGAAAAAGAATTGGCCTTTTGTTGAATCATCCTGTTTGACACGTGATTTGAAATAGATGGAAACTGTCACAATGGATCTGTCAAAAAATGTTAACAGGATGCAAAAACTTGGTGCAAACCTTCTTTAGTTTTAGTCTCCATTTTCTCTAGTGGGGTTGAGCTGTGATATCAGACACATTCAGCATCAAACTAGCCCACCTGAGGATCCTCCATTGTGCCCTAGATCCAACCAATACAATGGCTGCCCACCAGTGGGGAGGCAGTGTCCAAGCTACAGAGGATGCAGACATCACGGTTATGACTTGAGCAATTTAGCCCCAAAAACTCTGGCTTACTGCTGCTCTAGTGATCTGGCAAAGTATTTTTTAAATGCTCTGTGTGATCATAGAAAGAACAGTGCAGCAATGCACCTACAGCCGCACAGTCCTCTCTGTATCATAGAGATGAGTTCTGGAAGGAAGCAGGAAGAGGAAGCTAGGACAATGCTGTATCTTGGAGAGGTGAGTAACCACTGGACCCCTGGTTTGAAGCAATAACTCCTCCTCTGCCATATACCAGGGACCTTGCATTAACCCATTTACCGTATTTTTCGGACTATAAGGCGCACATAAAAGCCTATGATTTTCTCAGAAATCGAAAGTTCGCCGGCGAGCATTTCGCCGGGTTGACGGATTGACGATCGTCAATCCGTCGGCAAATCAGTCAGAAATAAGTAACAGCCTATTTTCTATTGATTTCAATAGAAAATACGGCCCGTCGTTCACACGACGCGTATTTCCGTGCCGGATTGCCGCCGCGGATTGACGACGGCAATCCGGACGGAAAAACAATGTGCATGTCAATTATTTACGGACGGATTCACCACCTACAATGAATGGAGATGGTGAATCCATCGGGAAATCAGTTACAAATACGTGCCGCACTTAGTGGCACTTATTTGCAACTGATTTTCAACTGATTTCAGAACGTATTTACGATCGGCAATCCGATGTAAATACGTTCTGAAATAAGCCGTGTGAACATAGCCTTATAGTCCGATGCGCCTTATATATGAATCAATTTTAAGGCTTTGTTCAGAACGTATTAGGTACAGCTAGTTTAGTGACACTGATTTGCAACTGATTTGCAACTGATTTACAATAGTAAATACGTTCCAAAATCAGTTACAAATCAGTTGCAAATAAGCCGTGTGAACGAGGCCTAAGGCCGTGTTCACACGGCTTATGCCCGACGGATTTGTGCGGCGTATTGAGCGCACAAATTCGCCGTGAATAAGGGGCGGGGGTGGGCGGCCGAGCGCGGCGGGGGTGCCGCTCCCGGCCCCATAGACAATGCATTGTTTACGGCGCGTACGCGCCGTAAATAATGTTCATGTCACTTTCTCCCCCCGCGGCGGATTCGCCGAGCGGGGAGGACGGGGGAAATTTCCACTGTTCTCAATGAGAGCAGGGGAAATTACCTTTAATTGCTCCCGCGGTTTTGGCGCCGTACTAAAGGGGGCAAACCCGGCACAGACGGCGAAAACCCCCGGTGGCAAAAAATAACCCGGGGGGAAAGGGACCGCCCTAATTTGTCACAAAGGGCCCCCGTTCACACGGCTTTTTCTGCCGGGATTGGCGCCCGTATTTTGGGGCCCCGGTTTTTGCGCTTCGGGGGTACGGCGCCAATTCCCCCGGGCACCCAATTACGGAAATTTCCACTCTCTAATAGAAAAACAGGGGGGATTCCGTCGCTCCCCCCCGCTGGGAAAAATCCGTCGGGGGGTCGAAAGGGTGCTTGCACTTATTTAGGGCCCGCGGACGCGCCGGTAAAAAAAGCATTGTTTTGGGGGCCGGGGGAAGTGGCGCCCCCCCCGGCGCCCCGGCCCCCGCCCCCGCCCCGCCCCTTTTTCCGGCGGATTTGTGCGCCCCCCAAAATATGGCGCCCCAAAACCCGTCGGGAAATTTAACCCGGGGTGAACAGGGCCTTTTGGCTATGTTCACGCAGTTTGATTTCAAAAACTGTTTTCACGTCGGTTTTTCCGATGAAAATTTTACGTTCCGAAATCAGTTGCAAATTCATTTTGAAAATAAGCTTCCCCAAGTGTGGCACGTATTTCACCCATTTCGGCCCGGAAATATGTACCCTGTATTGACTTTTTTACAAGGTTTTTCAAGTTGAGAGTTATTGTGAAAGTGTTGAAAAGAAAGCTTGGGTTGCGGTTGGGTTTGGTTTTATTTTTAAAGCGCCCGGGCCCTTTTAATCCAGTTTTGGGCCCTTAATTTTTTGAACCCAAAAAGACTTAAAAGGCGCTCATTGTAATGCGCCTTTTTTTCCGGTGCGCCTTATAGTTCCGAAAAAAAACGGTACTGGGCGTAGGCCACCCCGAATTGGGGCACTTAAAACCCAAACATGCCCCCTTGGGCCATCAAAAATCCCCTTAAAATTTTATACCTTTAATGTTCTTGACCAACAGATGAGCTCTGGCCGGTTCTCTAAAGTTCCCCAAATAAGTTGTTAAAACGACAACTAGTTTGGAGGAACTGGGGAGAGGCAGGATTGGGATCTCTTCCCCCTGAATTTTAGTTTGGAAAACCCGTCCCTTTAAAATCCCTATGAAATCAAATTTTAAAAAAGACCCTTGGGGGTGCAAAAAAAAAAAAAAAAAAAAAAATCCCCACTCCCTTTCCCAGTCGTCCCGAAATTTTTGTTTTTTTTAGTTTTTTAAAAAATTTAAACTTGGGCTTGTACATTAAAGGGGTTGTTCCACTACTGACATTTATCAACTGTTGACAGAACAGGTGATAAATGTTCGATCACAGAGGACCATTGCTCGGACCTCCATGGATAGTTCAAATGGGGGAGAGGAGGGCAAGTCTTTAACATTTCTCTACTGGGGCTTACTCAGGGTAAAAAGGGTTTTTAAGTAGCAGAAGTTGAACTGGAAACTTTTGTTGCTTCAAAGTCTTTGAGAGCAAAGGGGTTTTTCCCGGGGGCTGTACTTGGTACTTTCCAAATTCCCTCCCATAGACTATGAAAAAAAAACCGGGTGGGGGCGCATTTTTTCCACCACTGCTCCATTCAAAGAAGGATTTTTGGGACCCGGGCACCCGGGTTTTAAGGTTTTAATTTGGTGGGGATCCCAGTGATCAGACAATTATCACCTATCCTGTGAAAAGGTGATGAATGTCAATGGTTATATCTACTATTTTGCCCTTGGCAAAAAAAAAACTCTATCAGTTTCTTTTTGTTAAAACTGAAACGTAAAATTTTATTTAAATTTTATAACTCTTAACCTCTATACCACCCATTTTAAAAAAACCTTTATCTCTTAAACCCCTTTATTTTAAACCCTTTTTTCTTTTGAAAAGGGGATAATTCCCTTTTTTTATCTGGTGGGCAACCCCCTATTAACAGGGAGAGCCCTTTTTTCTCCTGTAAGGGTTCCCATGCCTACCACCTGGGCGTCATCCCCAAACTCATGGAACCCGAAAAAAAAAGGCCCCCCCTTTTGACACGGGCTGCGAGGTGACACTTTTTAGACAGAGGTGAGAAATCACAATTTTTTAAAAAATCCCTATCGACCTCGCCCCACATTTTTCGCCAAACTTAAACCCGGGGCTTTATCAAGGTTAGAGGGGTGATTTACATGTTTGGGCTTTAGCTCCCTTTCCCTTTTTTATTTGTTAGGTTTAAAAACCCCATTCAGGTGGTCACCAATTAGCCTCAGAGGAAACATAAAACCCACTCCCCTTCCCCTTTTCCTGCCCCAAACACTCCTAAATTTTGCTGCTAAAAAATGGCCCCCATGCTCTCACGAGGGCCCAAAAAACTTTAGACAAATTCGCCATTCCATAAAAGGGCTTGCGCCCCTTTTTACCATACTTTCCCCCGCCAACGCACTGCAAACCCAAAAGACACCTAGCCCTACTGTGAGGGGGGTTTTGTCTCAATTTAAAATTATTGCAACTTTATTTTTTTGCACCTAGAATGAAACTTAAACAGAATCCCGGTTTTTCACATTTTAAAAGACACTACCCAAATTTATCAGCTCCCATAAGGCCCCCTTTTCTTCCAAAGTTTAATTTTTTAAAATTTTTTCGGGGAAAATACCCCTCACCGGCCCCTTTAAATTTGGTACACCCTGTAGTAAAGGGTTGGGGGCCCCCTTTTGCCTTTAGAACTGCCTCAATTCTTCGTGGCATAGATTCCACAAGGTGTTGCAACGATGCTCAATTGGTACCAAGGGGCCCAAAAGAGTGGCAAGAAAATATTTCCCACACCATGACACCACCACCACCAGCCTGAACCGTTGATACAAGGCAGGATGGATCCATGCTTTCATGTTGTTGACGCCAAATTCTGACCCTACCATCCGAATGTCGCAGCAGAAATCGGGACTCATCAGACCAGGCAACGTTTTTCCAATCTTTACTGTCCAATTTCGATGAGCTTGGGCAAATTGGAGCCTCAGTTTCCTGTTCTTAGCTGAAAGGATGGCACCCGGTGTGGTCTTCTGCTGCTGTAGCCCATCTGCCTCAAAGTTCGCCGTACTGTGCGTTCAGAGATGCTCTTCTGCCTACCTTGGTTGTAACGGGTGGCTATTTGAGTCACTGTTTCCTTTCTATCAGCTCGAACCCGTCTGCCCATTCTCCTTTGACCTCTGGCATCAACAAGGCATTTCCGCCCACAGGACTGCCGCTCACTGGATGTTTTTTCTTTTTCGGACCATTCTCTGTAAAGCCTAGAGATGGTTGTGCGTGAAAATCCCAGGAGATCAGCAGTTTCTGAAATACTCAGACCAGCCATTCTGGCACCAACAACCATGCCACGTTCAAAGGCACTCAAATCACATTTCTTCCCCATACTGATGCTCGGTTTGAACTGCAGGAGATTGTCTTGACCATGTCTACATGCCTAAATGCACTGAGTTGCCGCCATGTGATTGGCTGATGAGAAATTAAGTGTTAACGAGCAGTTGGACAGGTGTACCTAATAAAGTGGCCGGTAAGTGTAAATTCCATTGTACAATAGACTATTGTCATATTATCTTCCCATAAAGCACTTCTCCTATATATCAAATATGCATTTTTCATTTTAATAGAGCTGCAGGCCCATTAAATACATGTTCCATTGTACTATATAGTATTGTCTCAAGACTATTTTCATAAACCACTTCTCTTGTACATGTAATATTCATATTCATTTTAATAATGCTGTAGGCTCTATGGCTGGCCCTCCCTGAGCTGAAGTGTCTGTTGGTGCAGTGCGTTGGCGCGGGCAGTACGGTAAGATGGGGCGCAAGCCCGTTATGGAGATGTTGAATCTGTCTGAAGTTTGTTGGCTCATGAGAGCATGGTGGCAGTTTTAGCAGCACATGTTATGAGTGTGTGTGCAGGAGAGCAGAAGGGGGAGTGGGTTTTATGTGGATTCTCTGATGGCTAATTGGTGACCACCTGAATGGGGTGTTTACCTAACATGATATAAAAGGAAGTGAGCTCAGACCACATGTGATCGGACCTCTAAGCCTTGATGAAGCCAGGTTAGCTGGCGAAACATGTCGGCGAGGTCAGATATGATGTTTTAAATTGTGATTTCTCACCTCTGTCTACAAGTGTCACCTGCTGCAGGGGTTTCACAAGGGGGCCTTATTTGTTCTGTGTCAATGAGATTGGGGACGACTGCCCAGGTGGTAGGCTTGGGATCCCTTACTGGAGTGAGTAATTTGCTATAGATATAAGGCTCTCCTGTTAATAGGTGGTGCTCCACCAGACTTGATAATAGAAAGGGAGTTATCCCCTCTTTCAGAAGCAAAAAGGGTTAAATGCTGATGTGAGAGATCAGGTTTTTAACTAGTGTTGATAGAGGTTAAGAGTTATATATAATAAAAGTAACATTTTAGTGTTGAACAGATAGAGAACTGATAGAGTTTAAGTTTGCCTACGGCAAAATAGTAAATATAGTGATCGAAGGTCACTCTCTGTTCTCTTGCGAGATTCCCAATTTTTTGGAGATTGTGTGAATGTCAATGGTGGCTCAACCTCTTAATATGTGGAGAGACTAGCACCAATTTTGAACAACCTTGCTCAGTCATTTCCTTATAGGATCACCATGTAGCTGGTTTCACCTATATTTCACCATGGTGCAGGTCTATTCTTAAAGGGGTTGTCTCACTACGAAGATCAAAGTTTAGAATGAGAGGATCAAAAAACTAACCAACGTCCTTGGTTACCATTAGCAAAGTGCTATGGTTTAAGAGAACGGGCTGCTTTATAGGTGCTTAGCAACAGTGTTTGAGCCCAGGTCAGGTAATGGCCAGCTAAACCATTACTGGCTGTCGGTCGAGTGTTCTGTCTCGTCCAGGCAAAGGACATGCAGTGAAAAGGTCACGGACAGGAATGTGCAGGGGGATGTATGTACAAGCATTGGGAGAGAGAAAGAGAGAGAGAGATATACAGTCCCACGTAAAACAGAAAACACATCAGTGCCATGTAAGAGGTGCAGTCTTACATCGACAGACCCATGAAAAACGGAAAACACAGCTGTCCAATGTAAGGACTGCATTCTTACATCGGCAGTCCCACATAAAACTGAAAATACAGCAGTCCGAAGTAAGAGGTACAGTCCACGTAAATCTCATGTGCAGTTCCACGTAAAAACTTTTGTGAGACAGATGCGAGTTCCCACGTAAACTACTTGTGAGAAAGATGTGCAGTTTCATGTAAACACAAACAGATAAAGCATACAGTTTTGTTCTGCAGATCTGTATAGGTCAGAGTTATAATAATCTGCAGGATATATCACTGTGTGAGTGAGAGAGACAGAGAAAAAAAAAATCACCCATCTTTCCCAGAGTCCTGAATGTCAAATACCCATTCCAGTTAGAAAGTATGTAGAGATAGCGAGAAATTTAGATATTAATTATTAAGTTACACTTGGCTTTTCACTTTCAATGATTCCAATGACAGCTGAGAACCTCCCCCTTCCCTCAGCTCACACAGAATGAATCATCACGTGTACACTTTGGGGGTTGTCTGCAGAGAGAGAGAAGATACTCCCTGCTGGGAGGAGAAACACACCCCTCCATTTCACAAGCTCTGCTTAGCAACCAGCAGAAAACATTATCAATTGATGTCACGAGACAACCCCTTTAATTTTTCTTGTCAAATTTTCCTTAACTGCTTCTACCTCCTCTTTCCATCTACCAAATTTTATCCTGTACTGTAGAGTACTGGATATGATATGTCTTTATCTGTTTAGTAGTACACCCTATTCTTACAATAGTTGTATTAATGTATTTTTAGGAAAATTGCAAAAGTAGGCTAAAACGATTATCTAACATGATAGATTATCATGCTTATAACAGTTTAGTACTTTACAATAAGACTATTCATTGCAAATGCTACGATACAACATTTTTATTGGATTAATTTCCTTGGAGTTAATAGGCTCAATGTGTCATATCAATGTCTAGCTGTAAAAAGAGTCAAATGTCATCCTGATTACAGGAAGAAATCAGGTGACAGGTGGTGCAAAGCTAAAGACTGGGAGCAAAAGGAGCCAAATATCATCATTACCCTTGGTATTCACTGGACCATTAGTCACCTCAAAGTAACTCCAGCTCTCTATCCTTTAGATGATTGAGATAAGCAGATTGAATAGTCACTGAGGTAAACAATTATCATGCCAGTTACTGAGAAAGAAGAGAAAATGTTCACGTTATGCCATGTCTGGAAAAGGCATCTCATATTGTGGCTCTGGCAGCTTCTTAACTAATGTCTCCTGGATTGATAAATACGGCAAATTATTATTGTAAAGCTTGGCTTCATACAGAGTCTAAAGTGAGTCTTCAGTGAAAGAAAAAAGAAATTACTTGCCTGAATCTTCATTCATATGGTTGTGATGTTTTCTGTGCTTTTTGTTTGCTGTATGTAACCTTTATTCCTTGAAGCTGAGCAGCAGCATTTTCTGTTCAAGAGCTGTTTCCCTTTGCCCTACACCAGGGCCGCCATCAGAAATTTTGGGACCCCATACAGCGGGTGTGTCTGGCCCCCCCTGCTCCGTCCCTGTCCGACCCGCCTCCTCCCCGACTCCGCCTCCGGTTTACTTACATGTTTGACCTCCAGGAGACATCTTGTCTGAAGAGTTGTTCACTTTCCCTTTTCTTCTCCATTCGGTCCAGACCACCATGATGACTTCTCCCGTCTACCACTCATTCCTGCAGAATTTACAACACAAACACATGAGACTCCTCACTTTTTTATCGTTTTCCCAACTGAGTGCCACCCCTCCCCCTCATGTACAAACTCCCCATCTATAATTGCCCAAATGTTAACAATTATCTCCTGGTAATTATGGGCCCCCAGTAGGTAGGTAGGTAGATTCAGGGCCCTCCAGTCAGGATGTAAGTACAATGTGGCCACTGGGCGCGGTAGTTAGGTAGCTTGGGGCCCCTGGGCAGTAGCTAGGTAGCTTGGGGCCCCCGGGTGGTAGTTTAGGGCCCTGTGTAGGTAGCTTAGGGCCCCCGGGCAGAAGCTTGCTAGCTAGGTCTGTAGTGGCCCGACACAGACGCTTATCCCATCTATCTGTTTCATGAGTAGTAACAGCCACTACAAATCGCTCACTAGTCCACCCCTCTATGCCTAGTTTCCCACTGTGAGTTCATATATTTAAATCCTAGACCTTTCTTTATTTCTTTTTATTATAATTGTTCTTGTGTGTTTCTCCTACAGTATTCTAGTCAAAAACTGTATATTTCTTGCATTTACTTTGTCCACTGTTTAGAGCAACAAGGAGTTAAATCAGCTAGTAACCTGATTGGATAAGTGGCTCAGCCATGTCAGCCAATCAGGGGAGCTTTCTTTGCAGCCTCAGAATAACGGTCTGAGTTGGAAAGTTCCAGAAGCAGGGAGTGCAGCACGAGGCTCCATAGAGAGCACACAGCCTGGCTGCGGCCTAGTATCTTTTCAACTTCTAAATTCAACCTGTATCCAGCATCAACAAGGATTTCCCCGGGTCTACTTCGGTTTCCAGTAGGACTAATCATATATATTATTTAAGAGCCTACTGTCCAGTCGGAAGTGTGTTTGAGGGTCCCCCAACTCCGACTAATTTTGTCCTGGCTTCCATGTCAGTGGTCCATGCGTCTTCCACCTGTAACCAGTGTGCGTTGGCAGCGTCACGTTCCCAAGTCTCAAGCTCAGTATCTTCTGACCCGTGCCTCATTCAGCTGTAGGTCTCACCCCTCTGGATCAGGTCTGTAACAACTCTTTACTACCCTACTACTACTCCCAACATCTCAAGATTCTAAAACTACTACTTCCAGAGCATACCTGCATCTCGTCTACAAGTACTAAAGTGCTCATACAGCTCCAAGACCCTGATTACTCCTAATTGCTCCTTAACAAAGCTGTATTTTACAGTGGCCTACCCACGACCGACTGTAGCAGCATTAGTCTGTATTATCCCAACCGTTCCAGCTTCTAGTAAAGCAACTGTTACCCTCAAGCCTACGTTTACAGTGACTGTCTCAGCTGTGGGTGTTGTGTGGGGTTGAGTAGCAGGGAACATTCTTGCGGTCAGGCAGGGCCTGGGAACCAGGGGCCACCATATACCCTCGTGCCATACCATCGCCCGTGACAACCTTACAGGCCCTCTGTCCCAGTCACCCGGCTTGTCGCAGGTAGAATAGGAGCCCCTTGTAGCTTAGGGCCCTCTTGTAGACAGAATAGGCCCCCCCTGCAGAATAGGACCCCTCCTGTAGACAGAGTAGCTCCCCCTGTAGACAGGGCCCCTTCTGTAGGCAGAATAGTGCCCCCCCTGTAGGAAGAATAGCCCCCTGCTGTAGTTTAGGGCACCCTTTCCTGCAGAATAGGGCCCCGTGTAGTTTAGGGCCCTCCCTGTAACCAGAATACTGGCCCCCATGTAGGTTAGGGTCCTCCCTGTAGCCAGAATAAGGCCCCCCCTGCAGAATGTCCCCCCCCCCGTAGCTAATTACTGACCTTGCCGCGCTCCCCTGGCATCTCTGTCTGCTCCCGGCCCCCAGCCTGCTGCTTTAAGCTTGGGTCCTAGGACAGGAAGCTTGGCAGGCAGCACGATGACGTCACTCGCATCACGCCGCCTGCACAGCCATGTACGGCAAAGGCAGGGAGCGCACAGCTCTCCCTGCCCCGCCGTTCATCTTAATTGTATGTGCGTTGCAAGGACGTGCATACAATAAAGATCGCCTTTGTGAAGCAAGGGGGCGGAACTTGCCGGTTGCAGCGGGCCCCCCCTTGCCTCACAGACTGGCCGGGCTCCGTAGAGCTGTACCCGTTGTACTGCCCTAACGGCGGCCATGCCCTACACAATTACAAGCCTCAGGATCCTGTGCTGCACTTTGATATCTTTCTCCCTCTGAACCCTTGGAAAATAGTACCAAAGGCTTCAAAGGCTATTTCTCTTTGACAGCCACAAAAAAATGTCATCTCTTGATCATCACTGTATTGCATGCAAATGGTTTCCTTCATCCTCTTATTCACCTGTAATCCAATTCTAAGGTAATAAATAGGATATACTTTAAACTTTGGTGATAGTAATCAATTTCATTAGTGCGCTGTGAGGATCAACTCCACTGGTGGGCTCCTGACACCCCAGACCGACATTGGATCCAACCCTATTCATTCAACACACCTTTATGCTATAACTGTTTACTTGGTCACCATTGTATACTTGTCTGTTGTCAGTGATACTCCACCATAATTTGGCAGGGCAATTAATAGCCTTAGCCTGGCTATATACTGCCCCTGCCTGGCTATATACTGCCCTGCTTGCCTATATGATGCCTTGCCTAGCTATATACTACCCCTGCCTGGCTATATACTGCCCCTGCCTGGCTATATATTGCCCTTCCTACCTATATGATTCCCTGCCTGCCTATATGATGCCCTGCCTGGCTATATACTGCCCTACCTGCCTATATGATGCCCTGCCTGGCTATATACTACCCCTGCCTGGCTATATACTACCCCTGCCTACCTATATGATGCCCTGCCTGGCTATATACTGGCCCTGCCTGCCTACTTACTGGCCCTGCCTGCCTACTTACTGGCCCTGACTGGCTACTTACTGGCCCTGACTGCTAATTACTGCCCCTGGCCCTACCTGGATAATTACTGGGGGCAGCCCTAGCTACCTAGCTGATTACTGGGGGCAGCCCTAGTTACCTGGCTAGTTACTGGGGACAGCCCCAGCTACCTGGCTAGTTACTGGGGACAGCCCCAGCTAACCTGGCTAGTTACTGGGGACAGCCCTAGCTACCTGGCTAGTTACAGGGATAGGCCCTGTCTACCTACCAAATTAATGGAGGAAGGCCCTGTTTACCTACCTAATGGGGTTCTACCTATTTACATGCCACTTATCTGACATTTTTTAATTTCTAATTTTTAGGGTCTAACATACGCTGTTTGGGGAATTGATAGGAAAGTGCTGGAAGAGAGAGGAGCCTAAGATGTATTTGTGGTAAATTCTACAGAGACGGGTAGTGACCGGGAGTAGAAGACATTGCATGCTGTACAGGACAGAGAAAGAAATGGAAGGGAACGACTCATCAGGGAAGACATCATGGAGGTTTGGGCCAGAAGGAGAAGAAAAGGAGAAGAGAACAACTCCCATCAGAGATGACGTCTCCTGTGAGTCCCTGCTGTCAGGGGTCATTTTACTTCTGTGTTGAGTCAGTGCTGTATTCATATGATGGTGACCTGACTACTGGTGATGTGATTGGTGTGGTTGTAGGTTATGTTGGTGCTTATGTAGTGTCAGTGTGGGCTTGTACCTGATTGTAAAGCAATTAGACACCTGAATTTGTGATGAGGGGTTTCTCTGCACCACTTTTTATTTCGTGCTTGTGTTTAGGGTGCTTTCACACAGAGCGGTTTTGGTGCATTTTTTGATGCGTTTTTTTGTGAAGAAATGTACAGCATTAACTGCTCTGCCTTTCTGCACAAAACCGCACCGAAAACCCATCAAAAATGCACCAAAAACACTCCGTGTGAAAGCACCTTTATAGTGTAGTTTACTTTAGAAAGTGGCGAGGTGCGAGAACAAGGGACATTTTTAAGCGGATATTGTATGTGGGCTGGTGGGGACTTTGTGCCAGGGATGATTTTTATTCCCAGTCCGGCCCTGCTCAAGGATGTAGACATATCATTGGGACTGTCTACAGTCATGGGACACAATCATAGTTCTAAAGATGGCTTATCTCAACATCCAAAACATTCATAACACTCCAAAACAGAAAGGCCAAACAAACCTATGAAACAACTAAAAAAGCCATCCACATGTGGGACAAGATTCTTTGAAGATTTACTTACTCCAGAATGATAGGAAGACGAGTAAAAAGAAGAAAAGGAAGGACTCATGATGCAGTAAAGGTCTGGCAAAGAATTTCAAGGAAGGAAACTCAGTGTCAAGGTTTAAGGCTTTATTTCACAGAAACCAGTAGTGATGAGCGATTGTGTCAACTATCGTTATCGATTCGATAGTCTATATCGGCAATTATCAAGACGATTTCCGATAGTCGATAACAGATTATCGCCGATGACCATTAAAGTCTATGGGAGAGGAACAACACCTTCATTCTTACACCCAAACAGGGCTGGAGTAGCGGGAAATTTAAACAGGGCACACAGAAAACGGATACGGGTTTACATCTTAGGAACACAATAAGGCAACAAGAGTCAAGAAAAAAACTCACAGACCTTTTACTATCCCTGTCTTGTACCACAGCATGCCCCTTAAAACCTGCAAGACCCACAAATTAAAAAGTGCCAGAAGGCAGTATTATTTGAACCATCATTTTACTTGAACTGGATATTTACTATCCCTGTCCTGGAACGCAGCATAACCCTTAAACCTGTCTAACCCACAGATTAAAAAGTACTGGAAAAAGGAGTCTTTGAACAACCTTTTTAAAGTTTCACGGGAAATTGATATCCCTGTCCTGAACCGCAGCATGACCCTTAAACCTGTCTGACCCACTGATTAAAAAGTGACGGAAAGGAGTCTTTGAACCACCATTTTAGTTAACTGGACATTAAATATCCATGTCCGGGACCGAAAGCATGACCCAAAAACGCACAGGTCCCCGTATGGACCATCAGCAGAAAATTTTTTAAAAAGAAATAAACTTTTATTAAAAAAACTGTTTTCCAATACTGCTGCTGCTAGAGCTACTTGCCTTTTCTACTGGTGACATTGTTCCATCGTGACATTATAATTTGAAGCAAACGAAACAGAAGTCCCCAGTAGGTCAACAAGGCCTGTATGAAAATCCTGCATTCAGGAAATTACTGATCAAGGCAGGTGAGGCTGTAAACGTGGATCACGCAGGTTCAGCTGGCAGGGCTGGACTTACAGTGGGTGTGGTGAGAGCAAGGGCTGGCGTCCGTCACATATTAACACGCAGTTTCAGCTAGCAGGGCCTGAGTTACAGTGAGTGTGGGGAGAGCCCAGGCTGGCGTTCGTCATCCATTATCATGGCAAAAATGCCCTTATGACGCAGCAACGAAAACAGTCATGCTGAAGCAGAGTGCGGAAGTGGAAGCGTGAGCTAAAATCTTCCCAAACCCCCCATACACAGTCAAGACCTGGGTAACGCTAAAGAAATTTCTGCCTCTACGAGAGCGCTTGCCCTGGTATGAGTGCGGACCAATTGAGCTTCAAATTGGAAATGCTGGTGGTTGACGTTTCCCGTTTTCACCCAGGTGCCCTTTATCTTGGCTTTCTTGTTCTCATTTTACTCAACGTGTTGGAGGAAATTGTCTCTGTTCTTGGGATGGCGAATGTGCTCCATTCACCATATCCTCTGAATAACCTACATCTGGTCAAGTCTTCCTCTACCTTCCTTGTACAATTCAGAGGAATATTTGTATCAGCTATTTTGTGCATGCAAGTTTTTTAGTAGTTTAATTCTAGAAAACACATTGTTAAACTAGGATGGAATCCGACCACGTCTTTGTTTCTCTTTTTTTTAAATTGTATTAAACGGGATGTCTCACTTCAGGGATTGCTAGCTATGTTAAAGATCTTGCAAAAACAAGTCATTTTGCAATATGTTTCCATTATCAGTGTCCTAACCCAAATTTCCCGTTTTTGACAGCACCATGCCCCATAAATTTCAAAACATCAACCGTTGAGCCACTGTTGACAATTTTGAAAAACAAATGTCTGTTAGAAACCAAATTTTTTACAATAGGACCTGTAGTATAGCTGTGTTTCACAGCAACATGCTCCAAAAATTCAAAACATGACCCTTTGGCCAGTCTTGACAATTGTGAAGAACAAATGTCTGTTAGAAACCACATTTTTTATAATAGGACCTGTAGTATAGCTGCATTTCACAGCAGCGTGACCCCAAAAATTATAAAAATGACTTCACAGCCACTGTTAAAAATTGTGAGGGAGAAATGCCACTTGGAAGCAACATTTCTGTTCCAAAAGACCTTGATTATAGCTGTATCTCACAGCACCATGACCCCAATACCATTGATAGTGCGAAAAATTTGAAAGTTGAAGTGAGTAAATGGAATACGTTTTTTTCATGAAACCGTGTACAATTGGTGTCTTTTACAGCCTTGCTCACCGCAAAACCAGCAAAATGACCTTTTGGAAACTGAGAATAAAAATTGCAGTAAGAAATGATCATTTTAACATTTTTTTTTTAAAGAGGACCATTTCTGTTTGAAGAGGAATGTGAAGTAGACCGGCAACTAATCGGTGACCTTGGCAATTGGGGCCACAACATTATCAGAGATCCATGCCGATTCATCTTGATGAAAAGTCAACGATCCACATTATCTGGGGAAAGCCGGATGCATTTGTCTGTAAGGGACTCCTCAGCTGTGCTGAAGGTCCGCTCAGATATGACGCTGGCTGCTGGGCAGGACAACACCTCTATGGCGTGGCCATCAAGCTCGGGCCTTTTCATCCATTTTGGATTACCAAAATCGATTGGTCGGGAACATATCAAAAACATCGGTTTGAGCGCAGATAGCGTCACTTTTTTAGGTTCGGTCTCTGTGTGTTGTTTGTTGCCTGCATTCATCTTTGTGAGGTGGTAATAAAGATTGCAGAGTCACCATTGGGCTTTTGCTACAATGCCTTGCTTGCTTTTGCACTCTACTCTTCATGTTGCTGACGTTGTTCCACCGTATATTTAAAGAATGTGAAGAGACACTCAGATGTCTCCGTTGTCAATCATACGGTTCCAATTCTGCATTTTCTCTTATTTGGGTGGGGGGAGGAAGTGCTGATTTTTGCTTTGTACCGGGGATCGAGGAGGGTGGCCACCAGTAACTGTTGTTCATTTTGATGGCCTTAATGCGGGACCATGTTGAGGAAATGGGCATCCCAAACACTAATGTGAGAGATGGAGCCTTGATTTCCCAAGCCTCTGTGTCGAGGGGCACTAGCAAACTGATCTTCCTCATCTTCCACCTCCGCCTCAAATCCTGCCAACCTCTTTCCCAAAGGGAGGGACATCGGGGAACGTCGGTGTCCAGGAATACATCATTTCCCCCTCCTCCTCCGCTTCCTCCGGCACAGCTTTAACACAGCCCTGACTTGCCTCAGATGATGCACCCTGAAGCTGAGGTGCTACCTTGCACTAGCCCCGGACCCCGAACCACTGCTAATGAAGGACCGATAAAGTTGTAAACTGTCGGCCTTCTGGTTTCGACGGAGAGAAAGGTTCCGTGTCCGCATCTGTGTCCGTCTCCTGATCCGTCGCTGGTAGGACCTGATGTTTCAGAGTGTCCAACGATCGTTCCAGAACTAAGATCACCACAATGCTCATGCTGACAAGGGCATTATCCGCACTGACCATTTTGGTGGCTTCTTGAAAACTGGCAAGGACGGTGCATAGCTCTTTCACCTGCCTCCACTCTCGGGTGGGTCAACACCCCGAGGTCTGCACCCCTGTTGTCAGGCCTGTGTGACTTTGTACTGGTAATGGCATTGCGCTGCTCCCACAATCGCTGGAGCATGTGGGAGGGTGGAATTCCAGGTGTTTTCCACGTCAACAATGAGACGGTTGATGGGGAGACCGAGCTGATGCTGCAACGCAGCCAGGCGGGACGAAGCAGGGTGCGAACGGTGGAAGTGTGAGCTCAGACCTCAAGCCTTCGTCAGCAGGCAGTCCAGACCCCGGTAGCGCTTTAGAAATTTCTGGATGACGAGGTTCATGACATGTGCCAGGCAAGGGATGTGCTCCATCTTACCGATCTTAAGGGCAGCCAGCAGATTTTGACTGTTATCGCACACCACCTTGCCGGCACAAGATTATTCTCACCCAGCCAGTGCTCGGTGTCATTGCGAAGAGCCGTCCACAGCTCCTGACCTGTGTGTTGACGGTCTCCAAGACAGATTAATTTCACCACAGTCTGGTTTCTACGGGCACGTGATGCCACCAGAGGACCTTGGGGGAAAGAACCCTGCACCATCCCTGCAGTTTTGAAGAGCGTGCGCAGAGCCTGAGAGCCACCGTTACCACTAGAGACATCCACCCAGCTCACACAGTGAGTTGTCACAGATATATAGCGGCCTTGGCCGTGCTTACTAGTCCATGTGTCGGTGGTCAGATGGATTTTGCCGGACACAGATGCAGACAACGCCCCTTGAAATTTTAGATGACACGTGGCTGGCCAGGGCAGGGACGGCTTTTCTTGAAAAGAAATGCCTGCTCAGCATCTGGTATTGGGGGCAGGCAAGGGCCATGACGTGGCGGAACCCATCTGTGTCCACCCGATGGAAAGGTAACATTTCCAAGGCAAAAAGCCTGGCAATGCCGACATTCAGGCTTTTGGCCTTGGGATCGCTTGGGTTAAAGTGTTTCTTCTGCTCACAAACCTGGTAGACAGAAGGCAGGCTGCTAGACTGGCCGCTATACGGCGTGCAGGTCATCAAACTGGTGGAAGGAGAAGGGGTAGGGATGGGTTTTGGTGGTGCTGGTGGTAACTCGGGCGACAGTGGAGGCTGATCCTTGATCATGACTCTGAGAGACATGGGCAGCTGAGGAACGCTTGGTCGTGGCGGAGGAGGAGGAGGCGGAGACTGAGGGTGTGACTGGTTGGAAGCCCAGGATCGGTGTTTGCCTTTTTTTTGCCAAGTGTTCCCTCCATTTCAACTCATGCATTCGCTGCATGTGGCTAGACATGTTGGTGGTGGTTTTAAAAACCTAAGGTTCTTCCCTTACTGTTGCGTTTACGGGGAAAGGCGGGGATATGACATCGCTGGGTGAATCAGAGGCTTGGCCGAAAAAAGGCCCAGGCTTGAGAGGTCCTGGACCTTTTCAACAGTGATAAGCGAGGAGCGGTGTTTCCGCTGATCGTGGCTGGCGGAATAATCTCAGCAGACTTGTGCGACCGCCCTCTCCCTTTTTGAGGTGGGACCCGTACTGGCACTACCCCATCGTCTTCCTCCTCGTCCAGTGATGAAGCGCTTGCAAGCAAATTCTGTTGAAAAGAGCACGTTAGATCTGCAATGTCGTCGTCATCATCATTCATACAACACAGGTGAGTTCCTCGTCCTGGACATTTCTGCATTCAAAGAGTGCGGGCTACAAGCAACAGGCACTGCCAAGGGACGTTGCCGACCACCCGGGGAGTTTTGCTGATATTTGACCGGCTTTCTTTCTCCTCCTCTGTTGCATTCACTGAAGATTGAGCGTCAAAGCAGACTAAAATCCTCCTCTTTGGCTTCTGACTCTTTTGAAATGCATTCTGAACCTCAATCGGCATTGTTGTCATCAAAGAGGTCTGTTCAGAAAAATAGATTATTGTGGGGTACACAACTTGACATTTGGGCAGCCTTCGCTTCATGTTTGGACTGGTTTGCTGACGATGATGATGACGACAAATCGTTGGCGCGTGGACTGGGAGGGAACGGTGGTAAGACTGCTTTGGATTGCAGGTTGCATTTAACCACTGAAAGAACAGCATTGGCGTCGCTGTTCTGTTAATGAGATTTCATCACGAGGCCCATGACAGCGATGACAGGACCTGATGGTCCTGCAACCGAACGATCCGATGGCTTGCTGTTGTCGCCAGCACTGAAGGAGCACGTCCCTCGTACCTCTAACGCTCCATGTCCTTACACACCCATCTTTGCATCGCTTACACCTGCCATTTAACTCCATATTCAGAAAGAAAAAAATTTATAAAGTTATGAAAGAGTTTTTGAAAGTCTCTTATGGAAGACGCAATTCAACAGCTATTCTTAAATATCTCTAATTTCCAACAGCCAAATAGGATTAGAAACAGAATTGTTCTATATAGAATACCTGTGTAAATGCGGTTGGTGGAAGAACCGTTAACACCAAATCAACAGTGTTCCTCTTCATTCCCTAGGGATTACAGTCTTGGACGAGTAGGACTAGAATTTGATAGTTTCAAAATAATATAATACAATCTGCGCTAATCTGTCGCCAAAAATGAGATTCACCGCGCCGTGAGCGCAATAAAACTATTCAAAAAGTTAACACGGTATGAGAATTGCGTTTTTTTTTGCTGCAAAGATACACACAGAGAACTAGTTACTAGATAAAAATTTCTTGTATCCTATATAGATGTACATGGTGGCTCTTTGAGAACAAAACTGGGTCGCACCTTATGTGCATACAAGCTATTTAAGAGAGTTAATACGGATAAAAAAGGTGGTTTTGAACCTCGCCAGAATGGAAATACACCAGCTAGTTATGTAGAAAATTTCATTGAATCCTTAAAGTAAGTACAAAGGTGGCTCTGGTACAAGAATGGGCTGCAGCCAAAGTGAAAAACTCAGCTATTTAACAGTTATACAAATAAGAAAAGGTGGTTATTGCACCAATAAAAATACTACCCTGCAGTTACTGAAAATGTCTGTATCCTTTTGTAAGTACAAGGTGGGTTTTGAACTAAATGGGCTGCACAAAAGAAAAAGGTACTATTTAACCTCAGGTGCAAGGTGAGTAGGAATAGGTTTGTGCTGGGGGGCAAAAACGGGTTTAAAAAGAAGAAGCCATTTTCACAATGCGAGGTTCAAAGCAGAGTCTGGGGGGCTGCATCAATATTACACACTCTCCTTTCAAAAGCCTGCCTGTCTGTCTGTGTACGCCACACACGACCCTTCCCTCCCGCTGTGCGGCTGTCTAAGAACTGAATTCTCTAATTACTTATTATTCTAATGTTCACAGCTGGATAAGCATTGTTGTCTGTAGATAAAGAGAAAAACGCTTGTCTCTGAGCTGAGCATGTATTGAGTCTGAGAGACCAGTAGCACAAGTCCTGCTCTAGTTAGTGACACTGATAACTATTTACTGAACAGGACATAATGCTGTTCTATGCAAAAACAGTCAAGTGAGATTTTTCGATCAGCCCAATAACATATCATGACACATCTCAGTCATATATGATCGCACAACCAGCTCACCCTGCTCTTTGCTTCTCAAGCTGATCGCGCGCCTGGCCGCTCAAAATGACAAGGAGTTAGCGGCGAAGAAATAGTATTAGATTACTCAGCAGATGTCGCACGCTAGAAATATCGCAACCAAACTTTTATATTGTGATCTCGGTAATTGCCGATCAGGTCTAAAAATCATGCCGATTTCAACTTTGTCGATTATAATCGCTCATTCCTAGAAACCAGTAATACAAGGAATACATGACAGACCTTGAAACGTAAATGGAACAAGGGGAGTGGATCCTTGAAACAACCAGAGACTGCAGTGGGCAGATACATGTCACAGCATCTGGTCAGGGGGACGTTGAGGGCATCAAGTACAGGCACTCGGACAATGGGCAGGACAGCAGGGGGTGTCACAAGACTCGGAACGCAGTCTGTTTTCAGGAGGTACAATAACAGAAGGACTGCTAAAACTAAGACCAGGGGGAACTCCAGAGGTATTGAGGACTAGGACCAAGAGGAACACCAGTGAACTGTCACAGAGCTAGGATCCTGATGGCAATAACCGAGGATTTTGAAGACTTTGGCATGGAGGAATACCGGAGGAACTCCAGAGTAGAATGAAACACACTGGACGAGATGCAGGCAACAGGAACAACGGACACAGGAGCAAAGACACAGCAGACTGGAGATGAGGCACAGACATGAGGTGACCAGGGCAGGATACTGGCAAAGACAGGAAACACAACATCAAAATCAAGGCTGAGACAAGATCAAACGAGCTGGGGTCAGGAACCAGGCAGGCAACAAGAACAGGCTAGGGTCCAGGAACTTGGGAAAAAAAGGGGTGGGGAGATTACCGAACACAGGAACATGAATCAAGAGTACCGTCACACAGGAGTGTAGCAGAGGGCCACCCTGATGCACCCACCCCACTTGATGTCAACTGCCTACGTTGGCCGTGCGGGATAGATGGGCAGGACCGCCAAGCTGGACGGACAGTACCCTACGTGGTAAGTGCAGGGCAGTCGCAGAGGAAAACGCAAGGTGCAAGAGATGGTCGAACGTCAGGTAAAGGTCAATAAGGCCAGAGACAGCTCAAACAGAATCCGAAGAATAGTAAAAGGAAACAATGCGAGGGTCATACAACGGAGCGGTAAACCGACCAAAGTACATAAAACAGAGTCCAAAAAGAAGTCAAGGAGAAGAGTAGAGGTTCAATGTACAGGGGATTAGCGAATATTCAAAAACCTCAGACAAGGAAAAAAAACAGGGGAATCCTAATCTCAGGCAAAGCCTGAGAGGACTTAGACAGTTTAAATAGTTTTCCTGGACACGGCCCCATGACAGATGGATTGGTGCAGGTGTCCGGGCTGCTGATTGGCTGGACCGCAAAAAACTACCCGCTTTTGCTGGGTGGGCTGCAGAGCTGTCACTCTGAGCTCCAAAAGCAGCCCTCTCCCAGGGGGGTCAGTCCCGGAGCCGGGTTTAACCCTTGAGCTGGCGTGATGTGCACATAAACAGAGGCTGCTGCTGGATGTATGACAGTACCACCCCTTTGGTTGGGAGGCAGCCACGGACCCTTCCCCTGGTTTGGGTTTTCTTATGTTGAGCCTCACGTGGAATTCCCTAATAAGGGCTCCTTTGGCATGTATAGATCTGGCAGTGAAACCAACGACCTCTCTCAGGACCATATCCCTTCTCAGTGCACTAGGGTCACTCGTAACGAGTTTTGCACTTCTTAGAGTATCCAGGATTTGAGCAACATATACTCCCCAACTCCCCCTTATCGCCTTCAACTGGAGAGGAGGTTTGTGGAGGTGGAATAATCGAAGGCACGTACTTTCAGGAGGGAGAGCGTGGAATACGTATGTACACGGAAACCAGAGGGCAAATTTAGTGCGAGCTCGTCACATGAAGTGAGTGCGCTCCAAATTTATTCTTGGGAGCCAAGTTAGTCTGACACCGATGGTCACCTATCATCGACAGTCAACAACCCACAATAGCGCGGGTGCCTAGCTTCCCTAAGAAGGGGACCTTTGTAGACGAAGACTTTCGGGTAGACAACCACACCTTTATCCCCATCGTTTAAACACTCCAGTACAAGAAGACGGTTTCATTATCTACAGTATCTTCTTCTGGAGTGCTCTGGGCATTCACCTAGTTCTTCGTTGAAACTTTGGGGCCCAGACTGTGCAAGGATCGTTAAGGAATTAGCTCTATCATCCCACTGTGATCAGAAGTAACGCACGGGACTTGATGATGTGTCTAGGGTGGAAGCCATAGTTGCAGAATTAACAGGCGACACACCGCCAGACGATGATCAGTATTCCTGAGTATTTATAGAGCGAAGAACTCGACCAACCACGGTAAGTATTATGAACCCAGTATCCATTGCTGATCGGATAGTTTCTGCGTAACCGTTTGATTCACTCTGCGTATGCCCATTAGTTTCAGGATGTAAAGGAAGAGGAGAAAGTGGGACAGGGTGATGCCCAGAGCTACAGAGAGCTCTCCAAAAACAGGAGAGCAAACTGAACTCCTCTGTCAGGACACATTTTCTCAGGGTAAACCCTGCAGTTTGAATGATGTATGTGTATTAGAAGACACTCGGCCGCTTTTGACGACCGGTAATTGCTTTTATGGAATCCATGATGTACATCTTACTAAACGTTCAAAGCAACCACCCAAATGACAGTTGTTAAGGCATGTTCACACGGCTCTCTAAGAAATGGGCCGTATTTCGGTCCCGGTTTATAAGCCGCCGAAGGTGCGCCCAAGTACGGGCGCCGGAAAACGGGACCCATTCATTAACTGGTACATTTAGCACAGTCTTCATTAGAGAAAAACGGGCCGGGGAGATAATTGACATCGTGAATTACTAAGCGGGGTATACGACGCCGCTTGGCAATTCATGTATATGGGCCGGCAGAGAAGTGCCTAGGCCCCCACTCCTGTGCTCAGTCACCCCGCCTCCCGCCTCGCGACCGGTTCACACGGACGTTATTGCGGGGCGTAATTAAACTGCAAATAACACGTTTGTAGTGACTTGCTTTCACCATCAGAAGGTAGAAGATCAGTCATAAAATCCTTAGAAATGTGAGTCCATGGCCGCGGTTGGTATTAGGCAGAGGAAAAAAGTTCACAGAGGACGGGCGAGTTAAGGGAAACCCTTTGCACGCGCACCGAGCACAGATGTGTGGTGCGACCTGTCACTAGGGGCCCCACATCATGAGCGACAAAGGATGGCCACCAATAAATTCGGGAAATAAGTTCTCTTAGTGCAGTCCACTCCGGGATGTCCATGATAATTAACAGAATCATGTAATTCTTTTAATAATGTAACCGAAAACTGGGTGGGGACCAAGACTTTAGATACGGGGCATGGCAATAACCAGGTCTCATCTCCTGGTGGTCTTGATCTCAGTGTGGTCCCAAGTCGGGGGAAGTAGCTGAGAACACACTCTGTATCTTTGGGTTAAAATGGACACCGGATCTTCCCGAGATGAGTGACTGGACAAGATACTTTTCTTGAAGAATGCAGTCAGCTTTGTAAACATTCTTAGAACCTGTTCTATAGGTAAACTCCAAAGTTAAAGTGAAGTTGAAAAAGAAAGGCCCAAGTGCCTGACGGAGGATGCAACTCTTAGCACGCTCATCATCTAAATAATTCACGGTTTCTTATGGTCTGTTTGGAAACGTTGATTATGGTGTTGGGCACCTTGAGGAGAGGCCGCCATCCTCGAAGCCCCACTTATTAGCCAACAATTCTCGGTTCCCAACATCTATAATTCCTCTTGTGCGGGGAGATTATCGTCGAGATAAGAAGGCACAAGGATGGAGATTAGTCTGCGGCAGCTGACCCCTGAGGAACAGAATCCGCCCTACTCCAAACTCGAAGATCTACTCACCACAATGGGGCTTGGGTTTGGGTCCGCTTTGAACCTAGCACTGGGGACTGCGACAAAACACTGCATTATGTTTTCGTATACACTCTAAGGGCTGGGTTGCCACCTACTGATATTTACTCCCTTTTTAGGTCATATCAGTCATGGTCCGGAACGAGCATCAGAAAAATGTTTCGAATAACATTTCGGGATAAATAATTAGCTTAGAAACTCTGAGGAGTACACTGTTATGCTTCGCAGGGTAGGTAAGGACAGCAAACCCAATCAAGAATTGCCTGGAGAATCTTCCCGCCGGGTCATACGAAAGAGTTAGGCGTTGTAAAATATATCCCAGGAAAGGTACCTGCTTGAACACGAAAACCACATTACTCAAGTTTGACAAATAGAAACTCTATTGACCTTACAAAATCTGCAGATGACCTGACAGCACATGTTATTTAGACGTGCGAAGCCCAGTCTGCGAGTAAATCAAATGTGTCGTCAGATAAACGACCAATACAACTGACCTACTAAGTTCGGTGGATAACATCCATTTACAGGTTCTGGATGAACCGCGGATCATTGCTATAACCCTCATAAGGCCATAACAAGGTATCAAAATGAACCATTTCAGGGGTATTAAATGCTGTCTTCATTGTTCCCATCTTTAAGTCCGAATAATGTTTATAAGCCCTACTCAGGTTCAATTTTGACTAAAACCCCACTTGGCTCCATGATTCTGATTAAAACAGGATGGATATTAAAGGTAAAGGTATCTGGTTTTTTACCGTTACCTTGTTTCAGTTCCGGTAGTCATATACTATGGACGGAAGCTTCCACTCTCTTTTTCCTTTAACGAAAAAAGAACCCCGCAACCATAAGGGACACAGAAGGTCGGCATATGGAACCCTTCTGGACGACTTTCTGCTATATACGGCTTTCAAAAATTGCTAGTCTTTCTGGCCCTGACAGACTTGGTATATCCTGCCTTTGGGAAATCTAACCCCGGCAATTAGTTCTAATAGCACAATCATAGGGCCTATGCGGGGGCAACTGCTCAGGACTGAGAGTTCTGGAAAAAGACACTACAGCTAAGTCACGAAAAAAGGCAGGAATCTGCTCTTACTTCCTTATTACCAAGAATGTCTGGGAGACATTTATAACCCACATGCTTACCCCACCTGATCTAGTTCTCCTCAAGACTCTCAGTCATATCATGGGTTGTGTTTTTGAAGCCAGGGCAGCCCTAACTCCACAACCGCAGGTTTGCCCTCCATGATAAAACAGAGTATACACATCTCCGTTGCATAGGACCTTACCCCAGCATCTCAAGCTAGGAGATGCATTGTTGGATTCTCCCCTTGAGCAACGGCGAGGTAGAATATATTCGAAATCTCGACCCCATGTCAGAATCGTGATTAGGGACCTTCGGGAAGGCCCAAACGCTTACAACTGTATGCGGTAGCCAAGAAATTAAGGAGGCCGATCCCGAATCCAAAGGCACTCCCAGAACCAGGATCATGGAGAAAGATAGTGTAAATCTTAACTGGATAAGCTCAATAATTTTTTCGACAACATTGGAAATGACCTTGTTGCGCCTAGGTGACTTTCCCAAGAGTCACATACGGCTGTTGGAGTTTTCCGGCTGGGCCTTCTTCTTGGGACACTCACGGATGCGCTGTGACCTTCTCCGCCGCAGTAGAGTACGTAGTAGCAGTGGTCCCGTGATGTGCGGCGATATGTCCCTGCGGTCCTTGACCACTGCCCGCAGGAGAGGCCCCTATCTGCTTGGCTCTCCAAGGGGCTCTCCGCTCCAGCTGGTTCAGGGGTGGTAGGCATGAAATGAGCATGGATTGAGAGCGTGGTACAGGCATCGGAGGTAAGTGACTTCTCCGCGACGTCTTCTCCCTAAACCGTTGCTGTCCAACAGTTAATCCGCCAGCAGCGCCTTGGCATCATCCGAGGTGCCCCAAGGGACTTGGGTACTGGCCACAACAAGGTTCCTTCACTTTGGTCGGCTAGCCCCAATCTAAACTGGGCACTGGAGGGTGGGTCATTTCACCCCTGATGGAACACACCAACGCCGGACTTCTGAAACAATTATCTCTTCAACTGTCTCTTCGCCCTGTTTGAACGAGGTGAGATGAGTCTTGGCCAGTGCCCCCTATCGGAGTCGTCAGAAAGTAACCCCAAGGATTCAAAGGAATCGGTCCACAGAAGAAAACTCGGGCGATCAGGGGATAGAAGGCGAGAACGCCCACTCCTTGAGGGGACCCTTTGGGAGAAGGGATATAATAATTCCCACTCTCTGTTCGCTTCATTTCCCGAGAGGTACGTGGGGGAGAACGATGAAAGCAAAGAACAAGGCAACCTCTCCTTTAAAAGTTTGAAAACGCCTAACTGTCACTCCGAGTTCACTTATGGGTAATCTGGATTGGGAGGGTTTCAAATAGTGGGAAAGGGATGCCGGGAGAACCCTGGGTCTGAGGGGCACCCTGGGAGGTCTCCTGCTGCTGGAACTTTTCAGTGCAAGATCTGGAACAACTGGGTGAGCCCATGCATCTGCGTACTACCTAATGCAGTCATGGGGTTATACGTGCTTGGAGAGCAGTAATGTCGGGCTGTGATACTGTTCACCGTCACAGGAGGTGCAGTCGGAACTGACTGCACCCAGCGCCACTGTCCCTGCCTACTTGGTCGTTCTGCCCAGATGGCAGACCCCAACTGGTCGGACAGTCTACGCTGACAAAGTTCAGGCCGTCAGGGAAAAATCTAAGGTCAAAGCGGTCCGAGTCTAGGCGGAAACTGGTCCCAATAACTGCAAAGCCACAAACAGAATCGAGATTAAACAGAAAAAAGACAGAGGGTCATAACGAGGCCGGAATACGAAGTAACATAAAACAGAGTCCAAACGAAGTCAAGGCATGCTGAAGGTCAATAACAGGGGAAGCATATCAAAAAACTCACAAGGATACATACAGGGGGTTCCTATCACAGGCAAAGGCCTGAGGGGAATGAGACAGTTTAAATAGTTTCCTGGACACCGCCCCAGCAGCTGAGTATGTGGTGCGGTGTCCGGGGCCCTGCTGATTGGCGCTGACGCGCCAAACGCACACTCTTGCTTGGAGAGGTTGCAGAGCTGTCACTCCTGAGCTCCAAAAGCGCACCTCTCCAGCGGCGTCGGTCCCGAGCAGAGGGTTTAACCCCTTTCTGGGCGTTGTCGCAATTAACAGAAGCTGGCTGACTGGAGTATGACACAAGGACAGGAATCATCTAGGACACTGAGGCTTTAGACAACTACAGCAGACCTTATCATTACTACACTAATACTCAAAGCCAGACTGGAGCCATAGACTGGGCTACATAGCTGGGTCTGATAGCTGAAGAGCTACTATATACAAAGATATTATCCCTATTTCAACGCGTTTGTTTAAAGGTTGCTATAATAGGATTCTCCAATCCCATTTACTGGATACTAGAAAATGATTACGTTGTAGGCAACCACAATTTATGTATTAAAATCTTCAAACTTTAACTTGCACAAATTATAAAACATGTTATAGGCCATTAGGCTTGACCGCACAATTTTCATCATTATTGATGTTAGCAGACAAACGCTCATTCATTTTCGAAGTTAATAAAGTCCTGTAAAGGTACGTTTTGTGGAGGAGTGGAGCCGCTGCACTGGTGCAGAGCACCTGCGACGTTTCAGAGCTGAAAACCTCTTTCTCTTCAGGCCTGAAGAAAGAGGTTTCACCTCTGAAACGTCGCAGGTGCTCTGCACCCAGTGCAGCGGCTCCACTCCTCCACAAAACGTACCTTTAAAGGACTTTATTTACTTCCGAAAATGGAATGAGCGTTGTTCTGCTACCCTTCAATAAGGATGAAAATTGTGCGGTAAGCCTAATGGGCTATAATATGTTTTATATTTTGTGCAAGTAAAGTCTGAAAATTTTATACATAAATTGGTTGCCTCACGTATCTTTTCTAGCTGAAGAGCTACACCTGGGAGAGTGCGCAAAGGGTGGTGTTAACTGTCACCTTGCTGGATGGTAACAGCAGTCATAGCAGAGGCCACATTCCAACCTCCAGGATCAAATGGGAAGTTACTGTCAGACAGGAGGCAGGGAGATCTGCAAATCGTGAAATTCAGCATTTGGTGATGTCCATGCATTTGAGACTTCAAGACTACAAGAGGTGGCCTGCCTGCTCCCCAACACAGAGCTTTCATGTTTGTCTTCATGTCTAGGTTGTGATCTCAGTTGATGATACCACAAAACCTTTGCCTTCATTAAAGACGTTATTCCATAAAGAATATCAAGTTTGTTTAAACAAAAGGACACATTTTTAACAAATTTTGTATTAAAGCATTCACAAAAATGACCCAGTGAAAGTTTATGACATTTACTTAGATATTATAATGCAACCTGGTGTTCAAATTACATAGAAGCGTGCATGTCCAAGTTTTGAGCTAAGTGCTGGTGGGCACACAAGCCTTAATGACTATCCCCCCAACCAGATTTCTGCATAGTGATCCTCTGATCTCTGCTTGCCTCTAGTTAGGACCAAAGACTCCATGGTAACATGGCATTACAGCAAAGACGATTCCCATTTCTTAGCTTGTTAGGACTGTAAAGATGGATTGGAAAGCAAGAAGGGATTCTATTGTCAGCTGCTAGAGGTAGAAGGAGACTGAGTGCACCCCCAGCAGCCAAGAGTTGCAGCAGCACCAATGGGAGACACTTGGAAGCAAAAGATGACTAGAAACACTAGAAACAATATGGTTTAAGCTCTTATTACTGTTTCTGGCTGGACCTTGGTATGACAACAATTCTTGGGATAATCCAATTATTAAGATGTATTCTGTCTCTATGGCTTCACACTAGTGATTGGTTTTATTGCTAGTTAACTGCTCCACACATAACTGATTAGCACCCTTTATAAGCCTTATCTATATGCAATTGTAATACTTGCAACCACCCCCTCATGCATAGTAGGCTGTGATTAGTTATCAGTATTTCTGCATTTGTGCAATCCTCCCTGTGTTTCATTGTAACTTTTCTGCAGACTGTAGTGAACTGGTATTTGTCCAATGTGCAGTTTTTTACTAGGCAGTTGCCTCCCGAGTAGGTGTCTGAGCAATTGTTCATTAATGAGCTGCACCTGTTAAATTTCTCTCAGGTAGAACTGGGGCTTATATGGTCTCCTACTGGGAAAAGTTCATTGTTCAGCCATTGAGCTGCCACAAGCATAGTGGTAATATTTCCAATAGGTGGCCCTTGTGCTTAAATGCTTTTAAGGTAAAACAACAAAAATACAAAATAAACAAAATTATAGGAATATTTATCAATTAAGATTGCTCTCAGATTCGTGTTTTCTTCATAGGACCCCCTCCTTGGGCTAACTTTGCTCCCACAGAACCACCAGACTCCTCAGGGTTATCTACTCACAGTCTGACAGTGAACTCAGTTTACACCGCTTCAGCAATGGCCCACGTGGAACACTTTAAGCTTCCCCCCTTCCACAGCAAATCTACTTCTAGCCCCAAGATAGTTGAAGTGGATATTTCACTAACTCACCATCTATTTGGTGATGTCCTGGTGCAACTTGTCAAGGCAGCACAATCACTTCTTCTGCAGAAACTTGCCTACACTGTTCTGGCAACCAACATTAGTAGCTTCACACAGTCCTGTGCCACAAAAGTTTGCCTCCAATGCAAAGCATCAGCCTCCATTTCTCTTGTCTTTCGGGTAGAAGATCAAGCGAGCCATCTAATGTCCAAGTCTAAGCTTCTCAAAACACAGGTCCCTGGCACTTCCAGCAGAAGTTCACAATAATGACTTCACACTTTCCTTTTTGGTTCCAAGAGGTCTTTTTAACACTATCCCATGCTGTTGCCACTCAGTGTGCTAGCAATCGGTATCAGCATCACCATAAGTGTCCCATGGCCAGTACTAGGCCCCTCCAGGGCACTTGCCAATATTTGTACCCCATCCTGTATTTAACAGTCTAGATCTAAATTCCTCCTGACAACCACCACAAGTAATCATGGCTGTGCTACTGGTAATCACAGACGACCAACTGGTAGAGCCTACAATAAAACAAAATAAACACATATGCAGTGCAAGATAGTAACATACACATATATAATGTCAGAATAGACAAAAAAAAGAAGCAACTCTTCACTATGACGTAGTTTAAAACATTTAAAACACACCAACCAGAAGACATACATTAGGATGATTATAAGTTGGCATATCCTGACCATGACTCTTGCAATGTAAAGCCTTATTCCCACCACAACAAGTGCTGCTGGAAGGGCCAATTACTTTAAAGTAAGCGATTAGTGTTGATTGAACTGTTCTAGAAAAGTTATGTTGTAGTAGAACTTCTCGAATTTTTTAAATTCGAACCGAACATTTTGCTGTTTGTTCGAGTAAAGTTCAAGTTCTAGTTCGACACGCCATTTTCAGTTTTGTTTTCAGCGTCTGTCTGCACTTTTGGCAGCTATCCAATCACCTTTCTGCCCCAATCAGTCATTGCTGAGGTGCAGGGCTCTCATTGGCTGCTAAATTCATATGACCATGTTTATATATAAATATATATAAGTATATATATATATATATATATATATAATAATAATTATAATCACTGTAATTGCCTATCGTGAACCCCATTTTCAGCTCACTCTCTGTACTGTACAGACTGCTCTTAGTTAGATAGAAATTTTCTCTCCATAGACATCAATAGTTAGGAAGTTTGGTATTGCTGGCTGCATCTTTCCCACACCCAGAAACTGTTATTTGGTGACATTTGCAGCGTCGCATAATGCCTAACTCTCATATACATGGATATACATTATTAACACACACAGGTTTCGTAGATACATTGTACCAGGTTTTCAAGAACTATCAAGGAAAATAAACTGGTAATATCACTCAAAATACCACATTAAACAAAGAAAAAAGAGGATTTGATACCAAAAAATAAAAATATAAAAAATCTTATTCATAATTAATAATAAAATTCAAAAACTACAAAGAACAAAGAAAAGAACATGATCAAATAAATAACAGGACGACAAAACTAACAAACAACGGGACAACAACAAGCAGAGTCAATCATAAATATTGTCATAGATTATCACTAAACATGATTACATAAGTACGCATAGCTAGAATTTGAAGTACATGATAAAAATATCAAGACAAAAATAAATAAAGTATAGAAGTCAATTACCCATAGTAGGGGACTCAAAGCTTGCTTGCACCCGCACCCCAATGGATCAGTAATGTTAACAGAAGCTTGGACTTGCTAAATCACCCCTCATTTCCCAAAAGTTCCGTTTTTTGCCATTTGGGGGTCAGTAATTGTATAACACATCATCTCCAAACCTCCTATGTGTCAAAGGGGCTTTTGGCCCCCTCAGGATGCAGGGCCCCGTAGCAGCTGCTACTGCTGCACCTCCTATAGCTATGACCCTGCTCGCATCTTTTCAGTTAGCCATTGAAAGGAATGAAGTATTTTAGCCTCTCAATTTTTTTCTGTCACTCTTGGAGCCAAATTTTCTTCACTAAGTTGTTCCACGTCCAGTTTACTGTTATGTATGGTAATTCCAGCTTCTCCTCACCTGTATAGGTATAATATTAACCAGAACATCTTCTTCTATTGACTTTAATGGGGTTCGAAGTTCGAGTTCTAGCTCGAATAGAACCATGAACCAAACACACTAAAGTTTGAGGTTCTAATTAAACTAGAACTTTTTACTGCTCGCTCATCTCTATAAGCCATTTTTAAAATGCTTGTTATTACAAAATATGTATGCTTTACCTAATACAGGCTTTTTTGCACTTTCAACTTGCTCTCTTGTCTCCTTGGTTACCGACCACCACTGTGTTCTTTCAGTGATGGCCATGGCATTACCTCCCGTTTTTGCCCCAGCCCTGGTACTCTTCAAAAATGGCCAGTACAGGCAAGAGGCACTGCAATCACATTAGTGCACTGCTTGTCTGTATGTGTGCATTACAGATACTGCTATTAGAACAGTTCACAGCACTTAGTGGTAGTCTGTAACCATGGAGACAAGAACGCAAGTTAAAGGTGCAAAATAGGCTTTTTAGGTAAAGCATACAATTTTTGTAATAACAGGGCTTTTTTAAAAATTGTTTGCTAACTTATTTTGAAAATTGGCCTTCCCAACAGCACTTGCTGTGATGGGAATAACCCTTTAACTTCAATAATTTCAAGTAAAACCATGGAAAAGGAAAAAAATGTAAAAAAAAGGGAACAGGAAACATATTAAATCAAAAATAAATTGGAGACATGCCACCATATTTTAATAGATTTCGGGGAATTTTTTAATCCCAAAAATGTGGCTTTCCTAGGATATCAATGGTTTCTAGCTGTGCATAATAAAATTAATCTAAATCCATTGTTTGATAAATTATATACTGTATAATTTCTGGGCAAATCAAAAAAATTATTAAAATTTAAAAAGTAAAACTAAGAAAGTTTGGTCAAACACGCTGACAAAATAAAACCACAAAAAAATTTAAATTAAAATAGATTTCCCAATCGGTTTAAACTTTTTTTCTAGTTGGGAGGGCCTACGGGTTTGGCCCTTTGGGCTATTTTTTTTGGTAACCCTTTTTTTTCCAAGGTACCCTGATAGATCCCTTTAAAAAATGTAGTCAAAAAACATTATTGTAAACCCCACCCTTTTAAAAGGGTTTTTTCCCCCATCTTAAAATATTTATAAAACTTGGATAGGATAGGGCCCTTTAAAAAAGGGGTTTTTTCTTCCCTCAGATTTTTTTAATGAAATCCTGTCATTTCCTGGTCAGAACTTTTCTTTAATTAGCATACAAGCTCATTGCATTCACTCTTTGAAATCCAACCGGGGTTTTCAGTCTGCAAAATTTTTTTTAGATTAGTTTCAAATTTTCTGAAACTGCTAGCAAAAATTTATTAAAAGTAAACAGTAGAGAAAATTATTTTTTTGTCTGAAAGTTCAGATAAAAACAAAAGGGCTCCACTTTTGGCTGCAAGACCTTTTGATGACCTACCCCCTGCAACAGATAGAAAAAAACGGGCAGGGGAAAAAAGAGTACACTTTTCATTTCACGGGGGAAACCAAAAGAGAGCCAGGAATTTGATAAAATTTTTTGTGGGCCCCTTTAACAAAAAAAGATGAAAAAAGGGAAATTGAAATTTGGAAAATTTCTTTTTTAAATTTTTTCCCCTACATTTTGAAAGCAAATTTTTTTAGCGAGAAAACCCCTTTAACTGTCTTATGGGGGCAGGTCCCCCCTTTTGACCTTTCCCTTTTCTTGAAAAGGGACCCCCTTAAAAGATTCTGTAACAAAGCAGGGGAGAAGGTTGTGCTTGCACGGTACTCTCCATTCTGTTCTATGAGAGTTCTGAATACAGGATCTTGACTGTACTCGGGAACCCGGCGAGTCCCAAAGGCAAGGGGCAACCTTTTTCTCTGTTGTTGGGGAAAGATTTATTTTGAAAACCTTTAGATTGGGTGGTCCCCCTCAAAGGGGTGCCCAGTATATATAAAAAAAAGGGTGAACTGAAAGTCTGTCAAAGGAAATTTGGTCTGGGTAGGAGGTACCTTTGAAAAAACGGTGTAAAAAATTTACGGGGCAGGACTAAATTAGCTACTGGTATAAAACTTATATTTCAAGAACATTTCATCTTCATGTGTTTCTCATCAGTGATTATTTAACTCGTCGCTACCTTAATGGAGTTTTCTTACCATGCTATTTCACAGAGCCACGGGCCATTTCAACTCAACTAATTTTTTTTGGGTCAGGCGTTGGGTTTTTCCCACAACGGTTGATTGGCAAAGTCACTCGCTTTTTCCTAACTGATCCTGTAAAAATCGACATGAAAGCTGTTTTTAAAAAAACTGTAGGGGCAGAAAGGGGGAAACTTGTCCCTTTTAAAATTGGTAAAACAAGCTCCTATGCTAAAAGATAAGACTTAAAAAAGTGGGGTTTACTCGTTTTACGGGGAACTTGGGGCAATAAAAGAACAGGGGGAGGGGGTCCCGTAAAACCCAAAAGAAACCCCGTTACAAAATTTTGGGAAAAATTAAATCTCCAACAAAGCAAAAACAAAAACAGCAATGAATTTAGGGGGGGGGGGGGGTTTTTTTTTTATTTTCCACTACCCTTAAAAAAAGCTAATCATTGTGGTGAGAAAACCCTTTTAAGTTTTCCAGAAGTTATTTTTCTTCTTCCCACTTGTCCCTATATTTTTGCCCCGGCGGAAAACCCAAAACCGATTTTTCTGGATAAAAGGGGCAATTTATAATCATCTCCCAAACCTTTCTCTTTCCATTGGGGGTTTTTAAAAGGCCCCTTTAAAGTCACTTTTCTCCTGCAATTTGTCTGTAAAACTAGCTTGCACTGGTTAAGCTTGCACCAAAAAACTGACATTGGAAAACACATGCCTAAAACAACACTCTCCCGGGTGGGGGTGTGATTAAAAAAAATAGAAGGTTGAAGTCATTTTACTGTCAACCCCCAAAAAAGTTGTTTTAAGGGTGTCAACAAAACCCTTTAAATAGGGAAAACCAAACCTTAAAAAGTGTGGGAATAATCGACTTTCCCGATCTGAATTTGAAAAAGGGCCTGTTATTTGTAATATAAGCATTTTATATTTAACTCTTAAAGTCCCAGCCCGAAAAGGCCTTAATGACGCAGCTAAATTTTATAGTTTTTGCCGCCCTACGTTTCAACAGTCGTAACTTTTTTTCATCTTTTAAGTGACGCAGTTGTCTGAGGACTTGTTTTATGCGGTAGAAGTTGTATTTTTGGGGGGCACAGTTTGACCTTACAAATAAATTACCGTGGAATTTGTTTCTATTCCTTTTGCAGTGTGAACATTAAAAAAAGTTTTTCTGCTTTTTTTTTTTTTTACACAATTCACATTTCCCACTAAAAAACCTGTTAGATTAACTCTATAGATTATAGCTGTCATGTAGATACCTAATATGTATTGCTTTGTGTGGAATGTACAGTATGCACAATACATTTTTATTAAATATTTATTTTTATTTTATTTATTTATTTATTTCTACAATTTGTTTTACTTTTTTTTTACATTTCATTAAGAGATAACTATTCAACACTTTTTTACATTGGTAATGTATTAGCAGACACTCTGTGTCAGTATTACTCGGGCAGCAGTCAGGGCAACACATATTATTGGGGCAGATTTATCAAAAGTGTCTTACTCTTAGACAGTGTAAACTTAGACTAGACAGTCTTAACAATGTTGCCAAATTGTTATCACATTGTTTTATAAATTCTGGTGCAGGTTAAACGGTCTAGTCCTCAAGTTTGCACCATCTTAAGTTGGCTTACTTTTACGCCAGAATTTGGTCGCACATCCTTACGCATTTCTTGTTGCATTTAAGCCACGCCACTTTACGTGTAACCACGCCCGCTTTTACAAAGCCACGCCCCTTTATCGGACACGGCGCAAAAGCGCCTGAAACTGTCTTAAACACATAGTAAATGTGGCGAAAAGCTTGTTTTGGGCGCAAATTGAGCCAGAATTCTGGCGCAACTGCCTTGATATATCTGCCCCAGTGTGTCCTGACTGCAGGCTTGTTATGTAGACAGACTTGATGCCACTATAGGTCCCCAGGGCTGACTGTACAGACATTGCTCTGCCTTACGGGTCACTGGAAGTCCCGATCACCTGATGGAGCAGGGAAAGGCTCATTATAAATGTGAACAGTAATGCTGCGTCAATCCAAAAGGTTTAGCGCTGCAGAGCGGAGATTTCCTCCACTTCCCGGCACTTACAGAGACTGCTATAGGAACAGAGCTGTTAACTACAACTCTGTTCCTGCCACAGTTGCTGTGCTGGGAGTAGCAAAACTCTGTCTGTAACGTCGTCTAAAGATGTTACTGCAGAATAACTTCGGTCACTGGGAGGTGATTAAGTAGTGAAAAGAAGCAAAGGTGGTATGTATGAACGGGACTATGCCAGCTATCTGGTGTCTTTTCAGCCCGACATCAGGTGCTCGCTACATGTTTAAAATCCCTGCACGCCACTATCAGCCGCGTTACATAGCGCCTGCAGCACTTTGCTAATGCACCCGATCTCGGGGGGCGTGCAGGAGACAGGGAGCACTAGAACCATAGTGAAGCTATAGATTTATAGCTCCGCTACAGCATTTCTAGGCACATTACTGCTGAACAGTAAGCACTTTCAAATGGTTTACACCTGAGCCAAAACGTCTCCCGATTTTATGACCAGTAGTAGATCGATTTTCATAAATCAGTGCGATTCAAGGCACTATTATTATGCACAGGAACTTTGGCGTTTCATAAATGCCGCCCCAAGTGTTTATTTGCATCAGATAAAAAATGGTTTTGCTTTAATTGTCTTTTATCATACGATCTTACTCCTCATAAATAACCCTCAATATGCTTAAATACCAAATCCAGGAATGTCCTTTTGGAATCAAAGGACTAAAAGTAACAAAATAATTTTAACCACACTATTCTCCATGAGTGTCTAAACAAAAATCTTACTGAACATAAATTTTGAAAATATTGGATCCAAGTCGAACTAGTAGCATTAACTCAGATCTTAAATACAGTTAAAAATGTGTGGTTTCCCCACCTATGCACTTTGATGGCATATTAATATGAAATGCAATTAGACGCCCTTCTTTAAAGCAAGACCTATTAATTTAGATTAATTAATTAACACTACACGCTTTCCTGCCACAAGATATAATCCAGATCGTTTTATCCCTCTCAACCCAATTCCCAGAGCAAAAACCAAAAACCAATAAAACCCAGCACCCGACTCCCACATCTTCAAAAAAAATCCAAACAAATCCTGTTTTTTTAACCATTATACTAAATAATAATACCTGAGCCCCCTCTCCAACACAACAAGTGTAGCATACACTTAAATCAAGCAGGTTGTATAACACCACCCTTCCATACCGAAACAGTTTTTTTTCAATTTTTGGAAATATTGGCCATGGCTGCTATCTGTGACCATTAACTTTTTATGTTTGACTAACTCCTATATTACTTTCTATCTTCGTGCAATAACTATCTAGCCAGTATTTATACTAAAAATTATATCACCCTCTTATTGGAGATACCAAAATTACTAATAAAAATTGCAACCCAAATACCCCAATAAAAACTTTTCCCTAAAAATTACCAAAAAAACCGCAATTAATGAGTCAATGTATTTTATATATAAAGTGTTAACATACGTACGGATAAATGATGATGTATATTTTTAATAGATTTGACTTTAATGTACGCTCGATACCAAAGTGTCACTCTATTTTTAATTTAAAATTTTTTTATTTGCAAAATGTGAAAGGAGGTGTATTTGAACTTTTAAAATATTTATTTAACTTATTTTTTTTTTACACTATAAAACAATTTTTTTTTACTTTAATGTTGTGAAGCACCCCCCTATTGTGACTTCATTAGACCACTAGATGCGAACAAAAATTTTTTTTACAGTAGCCTAATTGCACTGTAAATTTACACTGGCATTAGGGTAGGTACACCGATGTGGGCCTAAAAGCTAACCATAAGTAATATACCAGCCTGGGTGCAAGGAATTAAGTCCACCATAAAACTCATGGAGCACAACCAGCTGTCCATGAAAACCGATGTTCGTTTAGCCTGCGAATTCAACACTGGAGCTTCCGATCTAAGTTGAGGGTAACATTTCGTGGTCACCATTTCTAAAATAAACATATATGGCCACTTTCCATCTGTAAGCACCAAGTATTTTTAGCTGCAAATTAGCAGTTAACCACCTGGAGTCTATTTATCAGTATTGTGCAGCGCATCCTGTCCACACAATGCCTCTATAACCTTCACTTAATGACCATATCCGTCTATTTTTAATGTCTTACAGTACTGGTTATTTGCTCAAGTCCCACTACTAGAACCATGCCCATATCATTGGAAAGAGCCCCTGTCAGTTTAGAAAGGAGAGGCCGGCCACGCATGTGTCACAATTCTTCGCCATTCTGTTACTATGGTGATTTCTAGAACATTAACAGCCCACATTCAAAGCATACCAACTAAAAAACCTCCCTCTAAACGAAATGGGAGGATTTGTGCGCAGGGTGCGTCTCCGACACCTCCATTTAGCCAAACCTTTCTAGGTTCTCCCATTCCTGATAAATTAATGTGAGAGTTCCTATGAGATTATATGTTGCACACTATAATCCAATTTATTTATTTGAAATAAAAAGGCTAGACAGGTCGAAGGGTGTGCCAAAATGGTCAAAGAGCATTAACCACTATGATAAATGTAGCACATTTTTGACCTAGGGTGACATGTATGAACAGAACTGCTACGCTCAACTAATGTTAGCATACATTGTGCAGTCAAAGAGCTTGGTTATCCCTTTTCTATAGAAGTAATGAAACAGTCACATTCCAAACTGGTTTCAATCTGCACCCATCCCTCACTACTTTGAAATGTCCAAAGATATTATTCTTGTGGAGTTTGCACTTCCACATTTTTATAGAATTATACACATTTAAAGTTTAGATAGCTAGTATGCCAAATCTTTATGTCTGCATAATATTAGAAACATACCATACTAATCCGTTGTATCATGGATGTGCCTGAGAACCAGACGTTGTGTTATTGTGCTCTACAATGCCCTGTAAATGTATGTACCTGCAGAAGCACACCGAGACCATGGAAAAGTTTTTTGTGCCTTAGTCCCAGAACTTGTGGAATTGACTCTTACACTGCCCAGTATGTATGACTCTTCAAAGAACTCAGACAAGGTAAAAGGTGTGTGTCCTGAGCCAGACTGTGGTATTGCTCTACACTGCCCTGTATTTAAGACCTGCGAGAAGAACAGGGCCAGAACTCAGGTTAAAGGTGGTGCCTTAGAGGCCGAAACTAGTTGTATTGGCTCTACACTGCCCTGTTAAAGTAAGAACCTCAGAAGAACATCCAGAACCAGGGTAAAGTTTGTTCCTGAATCCCATACTGGATTTATTGTGCTCAACATCAGCCCAGAATTGTATGGTACCAGCTTAGAAGAACAGCCCTACCATTGGTTAAGAGGTTGCCTGAGCCAAACTTTGGGTGTATTTGTGCTCTAGCACTGCCCTGTATAGTATTAACCATTCAAAGTAACAGCCAAACCAGGTTAAATGTTGGATGCCTTTACCAGACTTGAGTTATTGAACAAAATGAGTGATCTACATCAGCGACTCAATATTTATTACCTGCAATAAGAACAGTACCCCCCTAGACCAGTGGTAAAGGAGGTGCCTGATCCATACATTGTTGGTAAAGGGCTCTTACATCTGCCCTGTTATGTATGAACGCAGCAGAAATAACAGCCAGACTAGTTTACCAGTTTGTTTCCTGAGCCAGACATGTGGGTATTGGCTTCGTACAACTACCACTGTATAATACCTCAGAATAATACCTACCCTACCCGTTGTACATTGGTTGCCTGATCCCTACAAGTGTATTATGCTGTTACACTGCCGAATAGTAATGTACCTGCATGAAGACCATTCCAATACCTAGGAAAAGTGTTGAATCTGAGTCCATGAACATGTGGTATTAGCTCTACACAACCCTGTAAGTATGAGCAGCAGAAAACATCCAGACCAGGTTAAAGGGTGTGCCTTAGCCATACTTGTGGTACTTGGCTCACACTTCCCTGTAATGGAAGACCTTGCATCAGACACAATCCATCCCCTTTCCCTTTAGGTTCCATTAGCCCGACTTAATGGTAATATTCACTCCACTTCCCATAAAGAAAGCCCCATCCTACGACACCTCCCTACCAGGGTAAAGGAGGTATGCCTGAGCCAGACTTTTGGAATTTGCTCTACCTCCCTGTATGTATGACCTGCAGAAAAACAGCCAGACCAGTGTAAAGTGAGTGTATCCTGAGCCCGACATGTGATATTGGCCTCCACACTGCCCTTATGTATGTACCTGCATAATAACAGCCATGAACCAGGTGAAAAGTGGTGCCTGAGCCAGGAGCTTGTGGTATGACTCTACACAGCCCTGTAAGTATGACCTGCAGAAGAACAGCCAGACCAGGGAAAAGTTGGTGCCTGATCCAACTTGTGGTATATGGCTCTACACTTCCCTGTATGTATGACCTACAGAAGAACAGCCGACTAGGTAAATGTGTGCCCTGATCCAGACTTGTGTGTAATTGGCTCTACACTGCCCTGTAGTGTATGACCTGCAGAAGAACCAGCCCAGACCAGGTAAAGGTGGTGCCTGAGCCCCAGACATGTGGTATTTGGCAGCTACACTGCCCCTGTATATATGACCTGCAGAAGATCAACCATACCATGTAGAAGTTGGTGCCTGAGCCAGACTTGTGGTATTGGGCTCTACACGCCCTGGTATGTATGACCTGCAGAAGAACAGCCAGACCAGGGTAAAGGTGGGTGCCGGAGCCAGACTTGTGGGTAATGGCTCTATACTGCCCTGTATGTTATGGAACTGCAAAGACCAGCCCAGACCAGGGTAAGGAGTGCCTGGAGGCCAACTTGTGGTATTGGCTCTACACTGCCCTGTGAGTATGACCTGCAATAAGAACAGCAACCCAGGTAAAGGTGGGTCCTTAGCGCAGACTTGTGGTAATTGGCTCTACACTGCCCTGTATGTAAACCAGCAGAAACACCATACCAGGGTAAAGGAGGGTGCCTTATCCATTACTTGTGGTATTGGCTCTCACTGCCCTGTATGTATGACAAAGCAGAAGAACACCAGACGCAGGGTAAAGTGGTGCCTGAGCCAGACTTGGTATTGACTCTACACTGCGCCTCTATGTATGACCCATGCAGAAGAACATCCAGACTAGGTTAAGGTGGTGCCTGACCAGACTTTGGTGGATATTGGCTCTACACAACCCTTTATGTATGGACCTGCAAAAGAACAGCCAACCAGGTAAAGGTGGGCGTGAGCCAGACTTGTGGTTTTGGGCTTCACACATCCCAGTATGCATGACCTGCAGAAGAACAGCCATACCAGGGTAAAGGTGGTGCCTGAGCCAGACTTGTGGTATTGGCTCTACACAGCCCTGTATGTATGACCTGCAGAAGAACAACCACACCAGGTAAAGGAGGTGCCTGAACCAGACGTGTATTGGCACTACACTGCCTGTATGTAGACCTGCAAGAAGAACAGCCAGACAGGGTAAAGGGGGTGCCTTAGCCAGACTTGTGGGTAATGGCTCAACACTGACCCAGTATGTATGACCAGCAGAGAACAGCCCGACCATGGAAAAGGTGTAGCCCTGAGCCAGACTTGTGGTATTGGCTCTACACTGCCCTGTATAGTATGATCTGCAGAAGAACGAGCCAACCAGGTAAAGTGTGTGCCTATTCCAGACTTGTTGGTATAGGCTCTAACACTGCACCTGTATTTATGTACCTGCAGAAAGTAACATCCATACCATGGTAAAGGTGTTGCCTGAGCCAGACTTGTGGTATTGGCTCTACACTGCACCTGTATGTATGACCTGCAGAAGAACAGGTTCATACATTCTGATGCATTCTACACTAACTTAAAGTTATTTAGAACTGGCCTGTCAGCGCCAACGTCTATACATGTCAACCATGGTTTACACTGTCTAACTTTTAGTAGTATGCAAAAATAAATAATTGAAATTGATCAGCACATCCAAAACAATTTTAAAAGAAAACAATGTAAATGCACGCTGGCATGGCAGCATACAAAGCAAACAGTAACACCAAGTAAGGTGAGATGTTAGTGTAGGTCCACATCTGAAATGAGGTCCCCTTGTCGTGGTGGATGGGCCCTCTCAGTTTTCTTCTAAGACCCTCAAATTTTCATGTATTCAAAAAGTAGTAGAAATGCATTTTAAAATAGTTTATACATTCCCATTCATTGTCTCTTAGCATTTGTAAAGTGCTGCTGATACAGTATGTGGTTATTAACTTTTAGTGGTAGAGGGAGCAAATCATATTCTTGTTTTGTCTCATTTAAATGGGTTGCCCACCTCTTTCTTTTTAAACTAAATTATATAGACTTGAAGAAAAAAATAACCATACTCACCTCTGATACACTGCTCATTCCAGTGATGCAACTCCAGATCCTCTCTAAGGACTTTTGTTGTCTTCAAGCTTTAGTTAAATAGAACATCAAGTCCCTGAATGGGGATCTCAGGCAGTGGAAAGTGACCCTTACAGCCAATCACAAATTACAATGATGACATTCTGTTCAGCCAAAGTCGGAAGACAATAGAAAAGCTGTAGAGAGGAGCGGGAGGCACACTGCTGAAGCTAGCGGCATATCATAGTTGAGGGGTTTTTTTTTCTAGCCTCAGCTATTTAATTTAGGTTAAAAAGTAAAGGTGAGCAATCCCTTTAACTAACAGGCTACAGTGCCTAGATGGAATCTAAAATAGTCTGAAGTCAACCTACTGCCTTGTCATTGTCTCATACCACTGCAGAGATCACAGCTAAACAGATAGAGGCTGACTTCTGTTTAAGCTATTTTTGGTAGACCGGGCACAGAGAGGTGCAGAGGAGAGGGCCAGACGGACTTGGCTGCGGGGTTTCCCCAAGTCTCTACCCCTGTTGTGGCTACTCACGGTGACAGCCAAAGTGCCGGACTTAGGACTGTGGGTAGCGGCTGTGGTTATGGGTCACAGACAGGTAGCAACCGATGACAGGTAGCAGAGTCCCAGGCAGGTAGTAGACTTGCATAGTGGCATGTTACAGCAGTACAGGTAACAGGCTGGTGTAATCGCAGGTAACAGCAGTACAGAAACAGACTGGCATAACGCAGGAACCAAGACGTCAATAAATACAGGTAACCAGACAGCAACCAGAGGTCAGGAGCAATGCGAGAACATGAACAAACTGACCCAGAGTACAGGCAGGAAGTTCCTTAAGTCCCAGGTGATGAAAGGTCATTGGCCAGGTAAATGTGTACTCTTTAAATCTCAGTGAGCCAGCGCACACCCTTGGGAGGATGCGTGCACATGCGTGATGCTGACAGTTGCAAGAACCGGAGCAGGAGCGAGGATATGTGAGTACAGATAAGCGGAGGGAGCCGGGGCCACAACAGGGATATGGACCAGGGACCATGGCATAAACCATGACACATAGAAACCTGTGTGGACTTCAGAACACATGAAAAAAACCTCTTATCTCATGACTAAAGTAAAATGTATTGACCAATGTATTTAAAGAAAGTCTTCATTTAACTGTCCCATTATATTAATGTACTTTATGTTATGTCCTAATCTTTGTAGTGAGAAAACCCCTTTAAAGGAGTAGTCTGATTCCTCTTAAAAATTAATAATAAGCTCCTGGTGGCCCAATAATAGAAAAAAAGCCTATACTCACCTTCTCCTGCTTCTCCATTCCAGCACTGGCTCTCCCCGGTCTTCTTTTTTCTTTCTTCTACTTACCTCTGCAATCGCTGAATGACTGTAGTGGTCACGTGCCTCTACTTACATCACCATTCAGAAGTGAACAGCTCTAAATGGTGATGTTAGTAGAGATAGATAGCTAGATAGATAGATAGATAGATAGATAGATAGATACATAGATACATAGATACATAGATACATAGATAGATACCATAGATAGATAGACATGAGATAGATAGATACCGTAGATAGATAGATATGAGATAGATACCGTAGATAGATAGACATGAGATAGATAGATAGATAGATACCGTAGATACCGTAGATAAATAGATAGATAGATAGATAGATAGACACCGTAGATAGACACCGTAGGATAGAAAGAAGATAGATAGAAATGAGATAGATAGATACCGTAGATAGATAGGTTATAGGGTTATAGATTTTATATTTTGTATGTGTTTTATTAATTTTAAATAAATTAACCTAACACTGATCCAGCCCAATAGTGCACGACTCTCTATACCTATGAGCGCTACTGCCCGAGTTTTTTCTATTTAGACTGTATCTATTCACCACAAGACTTTTCTTCAAACGTGGGAGTCGGGACTGCGGAGGTTAAGAGCTCAAACCTGAGCATTTATGCTGATATGAGTGTTGTGCCTCTGGTTTTAACGCACAACATAAGGAGGTGAGCAATATTGCTATTTTATCGTAAATTCCTGTCCTAACATAATTCACGATTGTGCATCTTCTCTGTTTCTTTTTTTATATATAACTACCGTAGATAGATAGATATGAGATAGATACCGTAGATAGATAGATAGATACCGTAGACAGATAGATACTGTAGATAGATACCGTAGATAGATAGATACCGTAGATAGATACCGTAGATAGATAGATAGATAGATAGATAGATAGATAGATACAGTAGATAGATAGATACAGTAGATAGATAGATATGAGATAGATAGATACCGTAGAAAGCAAGATAGATACCATAGATAGATAGATAGATAGATAGATAGATAGATACCGTAGATCGATACCGTAGATAGATCGATACCGTAGATAGATAGATAGATAGATACTGTAGATAAATACCGTAGATAGATACCGTAGATATATAGATAGATACCGTAGATAGATAATACCGTAGATAGATAGATAGATAGATAGATAGATAGATAGATAGATAGATAGATAGATACCATAGATAGATAGATATGAGATAGATAGATAGATACCATAGAAAGGTAGATAGATACCATAGATAGATAGATAGATAGATAGATAGATAGATAGATAGATAGATAGATAGATAGATAGATATCATAGATAGACACCGTAGATAGATACCATAGATAGATAGATAGATAGATATCATAGATAGACACCGTAGATAGATACCATAGATAGATAGATAGATATCATAGATAGATATGAGATAGATAGATAGATACCATAGAAAGGTAGATAGATAGATAGATAGATAGATAGATAGATAGATAGATAGATAGATAGATAGATAGATATCATAGATAGACACCGTAGATAGATACCATAGATAGATAGATAGATAGATAGATCGATAGATACCATAGATAGATAAATATATATGAGATAGATAGATAAAAAATATAGATAGATAGATAGATAGATAGATAGATAGATAGATAGATAGATAGATAGATAGATAGATAGATTATAATAAGCACAATAATTTTTTCTCCAATAAGCAACACTAGAAAGTAAATACATAACTGAAGTCTTAATAGACCACAATCCATGATGCAACACATTAGCTGCTCTATGTTTTGGCAGCAGTCCTGACCCTTACCCGGTATTTTTCCATGAAACCATGACACTTAAACAACAGAGATGCTGCTGCAATCCTATGAGGCAGCATACCCGCCATGAATGAGCGACAGATGATGATGTGAGATTGTTTCCTTCTGTAGCAATAGGACAAATTAAGCTAAGGAAAGCTTACATGGGAGCAAAGGTCAACAGAATCTCATATCTGAAATTATTGTAATGCCAAAAAGTGCAAATGTGCTTTTATATCTTTTATATACAAGATGTGTTTGTACTACTAATAGGAAACCTAGTTTTACACATATGCTACTTTTAAATTTCAGTTTATGAAAGGCAAGATCTATTTCATAGTGTTATCTGGAATACATAGGTGACTGTTGACATTTGTCATATTATCAATTATTTTACCAATGGAGCTAAAACAGTAGAGGAAACCAAACCCTTATTATGAAGCTAATAGGAAAAAACAAAGTTCCATTTACCAAGTACATTATGCCCTAAACTGTATCTAGAAACTCCCTTTTTAGGATAACGATAGCATTTTTACTTGCAGGAAAGTTCTTGACTCCATTAGGCCAGGTTCACATTTGAATGGAGGGTTTTGTTCTGAACCTCCATGGCAAAGGTGGAACTAGGCCCATTTTACAACGTACACCAACTATGCCTGACAGTCTCCATCCTTTTCCTGGGAAAAAATCCCACAGCTTGCTGTACTAATTTTCCATCATTCCTGACAGAATTTGTGACAGGTTCTGAACGAAACCTCTGATGCGAGCCAGGCCTTACACAACTCAATGCAGAAAACACTCCAAAATCAGCTTTCTGTACCCACTGTCATGATTGTGCCTGACAGACTCCCAGCTTTGAGCTCTGGTCACCGGCCATGGCCGTTGCAACAAAACCGGGGTTTCGGCCGTAGTTCTTTATATTTGTGTTCACCAGTGTGAACTCTGTCTTCATTCCCTGCTCTATATTGTTGATTGATTCCTGGCAAACGCCCATGGTCAAGAATCCTCTAACACTTTACTAGTTAACCTGCCTCCTTGCAAGTCTTTTTGATTGACAGCCTTGTATTCCAACCCAGTCTTTTGTTGCTTCCAACTATCACCTTTGTTATTTGGTCAGTTATATAAGGGCTATTGTGCCGCTTCCCTTTGCCTGCTATATTGGTTCCTTTAGTACATGTAGCTAGTCTTTATTCTTCTTTGCTTATTCGTGTTACCTGATTTTGGCTTTGTTGCCGACTATCCCTCTGCCTTGTAATTCTGTACTGCTTCTCCTGACTGTTACTGACCTGGCTAGTTTGACCCTCTTTGATTGTGTTCAATGTTTGTTTGTCTGCGTCTCGTGTATTCACTTACTTAGTGTTTTTCGTAGTCTTCAGTTGCGGCCGACCTGTTAAGGAGTCGTGCACCCCGAAAAAAGCAGGGACAGTGGTTGGGAACAGCATCAGGGCCTCACTCAGTCGGTGTCTACTCCTGCGCCTCTGACCGCTTCCTCACACAATGCCTTGGAGTATGTGGAAACCTAAAGCAAAGGTATCATTTATGTCCATTTCAGGTGCTGCTTGATACTGACTTACCTTTACCCTAAATTAAGTCCTGATACCCCTATTCAGGGCCACCTTATCCATTGGGCGGACTGGACAGTTGCTTTGGGGCCCCACAATCATATGGGCCTCAGGTGGTGAATGTATGTCCCTAGAATCCAGGGCACGTGCTCTGGATCCCTTGTTTGGTGCTGCTTATTTATGTAATTGTGTGTTCTAAGGAAACAGCTAAAAACCATGTTGGAGCAAGGAGCCATAGTCTCCCTGACCTGCCATTTAGTTTTGTAGGCTGCAAGCTGCATACGATCAGTGGGGTGTTCTTAAATAGGTGACGTGATGATATGGGTTTGCCCAATGGTGGTTAGAGGCGTGGCCTCATGTGATATCATGTTTGGGAATGGTTAGAGGTATGGTCTGGTAGGATGTCACGGATTTAGACAGGGCTCACTGCACTGTGCCCATGGGCTTATAATGCTGTTAAGACAGCCTTGCCCCATCCAACTTTCATGGAGGTAACTGTGACCCATGTAGGTTCCCACTACTTATTAAAATAAGGATGTGATTGATCAACAATAGTCTACTTTCCTTAAAGGCGTTGTTTCACCGCGCTGTTTCAGAGGCAAAAGCATTTGTACATCCTGTCTCTTCCTAGTCAGCTGTGGATGATTAACATATCAGCTCTATATTCAGGTCTGCTAATTGGTCTAACATGAGAACAGGAGATGTTCCTCTAACATCCACAGAACCTTCAGAGTAATCAAAAGTAATAATCCCCTTTGTTTGTGAGATCAGATAACAGTCAAGGTCTCAAGCTGCCAGCAGTCTGCTGACCTGTGTGATAACATCATCCTTGCTTTCAGATAAGACAAACAGCAGGGGCAGCAGGGCAGAGCGGGTTGATAACCTAGAGAAACCTGATTGCACTCAGAGCTGATAAAATCACTTTTATCTCCAGACCAAAGCAAAATAAACAAAGCAATATACATGGAAAACACCCTTATTTAGTGTTCCCTACATGTTGAAAGCTATTCTTTGTAGTGAGGCAACTCCTTTCAAAGGCCCTTAAGCAGCTGCTGCTATGGTAAATAAACTGTTGGACCTACTTCTTACAGATGTGGCCTTTAGCTAGGTACAATTTGCTTGCTGAGCTGAGCGTGCACTTTTATGGAGGTTGGAAGGAATAGCTTTTAGTTGAATGTACATATGGCTAAAAACTAGGATATAAAAGACAACATAAAAGGGTTCTACAAAAGTAAAATAAAAACCCCAAGCCAGAATAAAAGCAAAAAATACAAACAATGCTCACTGCTCCAAGGCTCCAACATTTCTCAAGCTGCAGACCGGCTCCTCTGTGAGCTGAAAGTCCAGCCTCCGTAAAGTAAGGATCACTATTTCATTGTGGAAGTGCTATCTGGATCTCTCCATTGGTTTGATCTCGGACTATTGGCACAAGGACCCATGTATTTGTTTTGTTTTCGTGCTGCTATTTTCTTACACTCATATTTCCAAATGCCTATGGGTTCAGCATAGAAGCTCCATCCTTCTTTGCTTACTACCGGCACAACATCACTGTAACCAATCTTAATTCAACAACACTGATCACTATGGGCGGTATGTATGAACGGGGCAGCGTCAGATATCTGCCGTCTTTTCAGCCTGATATTAGGCACAGACCGGTTCGCTACATTTTTAAATGTCCTGCACGCCATTATCAGGTGCATTACAGAGCGCCCGCGGCACTTTGCAATGCGCCTGATTTCGGGGGACGTACAGGAGGCGGGACGCGCTATAATCATATGAAGCTATAGATTTATAGCTTTGCTACAGCATTTCTAGGCGCATTACCGCTGGAACAGGTAAACCACCTTCAAATTGGTTTACCTGAGCCAGAAATGTCGTACAAGCACTAGAATGCGCCCGTAGTAGAGCTACTATTATGCGCATGAAATTTGGCATTTAAACACCAAAATTCATACATGTCGCCCTATAGGTCTTTAAAGGGAATGTATCATCAGAAAATTACCTATTCTTTTTCATGCTTTTATGCTTTTTTGGTTTTCACTTTATCCACTAGGCCTAATAATAGTCTGACACTTCCTATTTTGTAGGGGAAAATTTTCCTTAGTCTCCTCATTATCTGCACACTAAAAAATTATGTTTGGTCTGCACATCCAAAAAGTTTTTTAAGAAAAAATTAACATAGGTGCACATTGGTGTGGCGGTAACATACAAGCACAATCCAATATTAGCAGCACACTACTAGCCCTTAAAATCAATCAAAAGGCACCTAGGAACTATTGAAAAAGCATTTCTGCTACTTTGAATACATGAATAATTTGAGGTTCTTAGTTTACATTTTTGATCAAAACTGTGTAAGCCCACCCGTCACAGCAAGGCGACCTCAATACAGGTGGGAACCTACGCTATATGTTACCTCTATTGGTGCCTGTTCAGACCTCCACATTTCAGGGAGAGAAGATTCCAGCTACAAGTTACTCTGCATTGATTTAAAAACTTGTGTCGGTGGGCCGAGTGCAAAAACCAGAGGGGGCAGTCACTCCCTCGTTACCAACAGACTAAAATAACATTGTTTGGTCTGCACATCCAAAAAGTTTTTAGAGAAAAAATGAGTATAGGAGCACACTGGTGTGGCAATAAAATACAAACACAATCCAATATCAGCAGCACTCTACTAGCACTAAAAAAACTATCAAAAGGCACATAGGAACTATTGGAAAATTATCAGCACAGGCAGGATTAGACTGAAAGTTGCCACCAATGTGTATAGACAACACAGGATCCACCAGTCCCAATAGGAGATGTCACAGCTTCCCTTCTCCCCTCCCTGCACGCTGACTTCTTCCCAGGTCACAGAGCCTAGAAAACTCTCCTATAGAAGTCAATGGGTCTGATCCTGTTCATAGGCTCCTATGCTCATGTAGCTGCCGTAAAACATCTCTCAAAATGCTGTTTAAAGCAGCTCAGACAAGCTAGCTGCCTTCATAATCACATACAGAAAACAGATATCAGGTGTGCAGTACGCTCCGCCCGGTATCTGATTATCCCACTCCACCCAAGGCTCTGGGGAACGCGAGGGACTGAACCGAACAGGTAAATAGAAGCTGCGTTATGGACGCTTGAGTATACTGTTTATAACAAAAATGCCAGAAGTTGTATGAAGTGCTTTAAATTTATATGCACAAAAGAAGAGTTGGATTAAATTGTTTCTATATCATTCACTGTACCTGATCTATGTATTTTAAGTTACAACCATTTCTCTCGCTGCTTTCTCTTATCTCTCATTGCTCTAAGCTGCCATCACTCACTCAGTCCGTCCATGGTGAGTCACCTCTTGCAGAGTCCAAGCTCTAGTAACGAACTTTGAATGCTTCTCATCTAGCTAAGTAAACACTCTTTGTTACCAGTGTAACAGGATCAGCTAGGAACAGCAGAGTTGATGTATCAGTCACTGTATAGACCCACCATAGTCTGAACAGCATGTGTGATTCTAAAGGTGGCTGTGGCTGTGAAACTGCATGGTGAGATAACCCCTTTTAAGGTTGAGTTAGACTCCTTATAAACTTGTTAGACTCCTTATAAACCAGCCTGGGCTGCTAAACAGCAATAAAAAGAGACAACTTTTCATCAACAAAAGCAGTAAGTTCCTTTACCTGAATCACAGCGGTCGAGTCTGTTACCAGTGGGCAGTGATGGTTTCACAGTTTCTAGAAAGTTTCTAAGAAGACCTTTGTTGTCCAAGGTAACTGGTCCTGGCATCAAAGATAGGAGCCCCATGTTAGGGCTACAAAAAATCTTTACTAGAGAAAATAAATGATATTAAAAACTTTCTTTTATACACATTAAATGTTAAGACACTCCCATCATAAGTGGAAGTAGGAGCCTGACAACCATTCACATTGCCAAAGCTTGTCAGGAGTGTTGTTACAAATGGTAGGAACTGATATGGAAATCAATAAATTCTAAAGCTCTATTATATAGGGTTAAAAGTCTTGCAATTTCAAATGATCAGTATATTTCCATGAAGCTTGTGTCCTTGTGTTGTTTTGGTAGAATCTCAATGTCTAACTGTAAACAATGGCTAAGTTATGCGTTACCAAGGACAATGTAGGCTAAAATGTCTAGTACAGAGTTAAGAAATCATCAATATCCTTGTTGTTCTGGCATTCGCAATAGAAACCACTGACCTTTAGCTTATCACAGGATCACTACAGCATACATGCTAAATAGCGTTCACAAATACTTTAGAATACTTAGCATAATTAGAGGTGTGATTTAGTACTGACCAGTAAAGATGCTTATTAATGAGGTGATTGTTATAATACATGAATAATTATAAGAGGTGTTACTAACACAGATGACTAAAAAGGTATTAACCAATAGAAATATATCTGTTTTGCATAGATTGTTCAAGTTAATAAAACTGTTTGCCAAGCTCTCAATAAAGGAGAAAGGATACACTGACGTTTTGGGGAATGTCTCTTGTTCTTTCGACGATGTATGTGCAAATACACTTTTGAGTTAATTTATAATTTGGACACCGCACAGGAAAAGCTGGGGGATATTTTAGATTTCCATATCAGAACTCTCCTGCCATTTCGTCCTCTACTTTCTATTAGATCAGCAGGATTTTCTATGTTACTAATATGTCTGTCTTCTCTTGTGTGTGTGTTTTTTGAAATGGTTGCATTGCAACTGCTCAGAGTACTGGCTTGTCAGCTGATCTGGCCATGCACCAGTAGATCATTAGTGTTAGAGATGGCAATAACCACTCCAGGGAACGGAGACTAAGGAGCCGCCCGATATTCACCAGATCTCGTCATAAGGAAGAATAAACTTTGCTGCAATGACCTCTTGGGTCGCTACCCCTGACGTGGTCGCTCACGGTGACGTGACAACAAGGTACAGGAGGACCAGGCAGAGGAGTAATTGGGTCTCAGGCAAGAAGGTTAGGGCAGGTGGCCAGGCCCGCCATACAGGGGGTACAGCCAGTACTCCTGTATGGGGCCCGGCGAAATAAGGGGGCCCGCTGTAAGCAGGCCCCCTTATTTCATAACAGGGACTGGCGCACGGCTCCCATGGTACCTCCAGCCCTGTGTGTGGGGGGCCCCCACGATCCCTCCAGCCCTGTGTGTGGGGGCCCCCATGGTACCTCCAGGCCTGTGTGTGGGGGGCCCCCATGGTACCTCCAGCCCTGTGTGTGGGGGGGCCCCATGGTCCCTCCAGCCCTGTGTGTGGGGGCCTCCATGGTACCTCCAGCCCTGTGTGTGGGGGCTCCCATGGTCCCTCCAGCCCTGTGTGTGGGGGCTCCCATGGTCCCTCCAGCTCTGTGTGTAGGGGCTCCCATGGTCCCTCCAGCCCTGTGTGTGGGGGGCCCCATGGTACCTCCAGCCTTCTGTGTGTGGGGGCCCCCATGGTACCTCCAGCCCTGTGTGTGGGGGCTCCCATGGTCCCTCCAGCCCTGTGTGTGGGGGCTCCCATGGTCCCTCCAGCCCTGTGTGTGGGGGGCCCCATGGTACCTCCAGCCCTGTGTGTGGGGGGGCTCCCATGGTCCCTCCAGCCCTGTGTGTGGGGGCTCCCATGGTCCCTCCAGACCTGTGTGTGGGGGCTCCCATGGTCCCTCCAGCCCTGTGTGTATGGGGGGCCCCCATGGTCCCTCCAGCCCTGTGTGTGGGGGCTCCCATGGTCCCTCCAGCCCTGTGTGTATGGGGGGCCCCATGGTCCCTCCAGCCCTGTGTGTGGGGGCCCCATGGTCCCACCAGCCCTGGGTGTGGGGCCCCCCATGGACCCGCCCGCCCTTTGTGTGGGGGCCCCCATGGTCCCTCCAGCCCTGTGTGTGGGGGGCCCCATGGTCCCTCCAGCCCTGTGTGTGGGGGCCTCCATGGTACCTCCAGCCGGGTGTGAGGGGGCGCCCATGGTCCCTCCAGCGGTGTGTGTGGGGGCCCCCATGGTCCCTCCAGCCCTGTGTGTGGGGGGGCCCCATGGTCCCTCCAGCCCTGTGTGTGGGGGCCTCCATGGTACCTCCAGCCCTGTGTGTGGGGGCTCCCATGGTCCCTCCAGCCCTGTGTGTGGGCTCCCATGGTCCCTCCAGCCCTGTGTGTGGGGGCTCCCATGGTCCCTCCAGCCCTGTGTGTGGGGGCTCCCATGGTCCCTCCAGCCCTGTGTGTGGGGGCCTCCCATGGTCCCTCCAGCCCTCTGTGTGGGGGCCCCCTCGGCCCCCCCAGCCTTCTGTGTGGGGGCCCCCTCATCCCCCCAGCCTACTGTGTGGGGGCCCCCTCGTCCCCCCAGCCTTCTGTGTGGGGGCTTCATCCTCTCCCCACATAAACACACACTTTTACGGCTGGAGGGACTCGGGGGCCCCCACACAAGAGTTTGGGGGGATGAGGGGGCCACACCTACCTCCCTGGTTGCACAGCTACCTAATCCCTAGCTACCACCTACCTGGCTAACCCGTCCACCTACTACCCACCTGGCTACCTGGCTACATACCCCCTTACCTGTCTTCCCACTCCTCGGTTACGTACCTATGGGGGGCCCATACCTAGTATTGGGGGACTATATACCTAATTATCAGGGCACCAAGGGGTTCACTATTACCATTTGGGGCACTATGGATGGGAGTTTGTACACAGGAGGTGGATACAGGTAGGAAGATGATAAAAAAAAAAGTGAGGAGTCTCAGGTGTTTGTGTTGTGAATTTGCAGGGGCGAGTTGTACCGAGAAGTCACCATGGAGGTCTGGACCGAATAGAGAAGAAAAGAGAACGTGAATGACTCATCAGCCAAGACATCAACTATAAGTCACTAAGTGTATGCATTGTATCTACCACTATATGGTCACTGTATGGCAGTAATATTGGTCTTACAGTAATGAATTATATTCAGTGACCGTTTGATGGTATTATTCAGCAATTGAGCATTCAGCATTTTTTTTTTACTGGGGGCGGGGCAATGGGGTGCTGGGGGCGGGACATGTAGGGGGGCCCACACGCTTAAGCTGTATGGGGCCCAGAAATTTCTGTTGCCGGCCCTGCAGGTGGCAGGCAGAGAATAGTCACTAAGTCATCAGCAAGGGTAAAAATCAGGAAACACAGGATAAAGGCTACGAGGCACAAATGAACAGGAAAGAACACCTCCAAACTGGCAGAGAAGACAGGGGGAAGTGTCCGAATAAAGGTCCAGGTGATAGGTGGTCAGCGAGTCATTGGTCCTTTAAATCTTAAAGAGCGCCCACATACACCCTCTAGGGGGATGGGTACACACGTGTCGGCAAGGAGCAGAGGAGGAGAACAGGGCAGGTGAGGGAAGAAGTGAGTGCCGAATGCGGCAAGGAACACGAGTGCATCCATTGTCCGGAGCTGAGACTAGGACGCGCATTGTGACTAGAGATGGGTGAATTTCTCAAAAATTAGATTCGGTCACTTCGCCGAATTTTCCGGCAAAATTTGTTTCGGTCTGAAATACTTCGGGACGAATCGCATTAAAAAATAGCTATTTCCAGGCTGCACAGAGCCAGAGCAAGGGTGTTGTAGAACGTTGTGCCATGCTTAAATGTGCAGAGGGAAGTTTGGTTTGGTCTTCATACAATGTTGTGTTTTAGTATGACACGCATATGACTGCCGCCGCTCTTAGAATCGCTTCACTATAAAATTCCCTTGTTAAGGGAAACATATATATTTCTAAGGCTTTTGTAATGAAGTTTGTGGTGCAAAAACATTATTACACATATAAGCTTAGCTGAACAGCAGAGATATTCCAAGATGGCGCCTGCTTACTGAACCACTCCCCCCCATGTGCCAGCATGAACCTGGGTGGAAACCATGACCATATCTGGAGAACCAATCAACTAGTGCCACATTCCTGAAGACTGCAAGAAACAAAGGAACTTAGCCACGCCCTGAAGCCAGTTTGTAAAAAACCATTGTATTGTAATAAAGCTCTTCTGGGGTCTGCTTCACATGAGGAGGAACTCATACTGATACTCTGTGTCTGATGTCATTTCTTCATGCCGGCAATCAGTGTTCAATTGGACAGCAGAGTCATTGCGGTGTACCCCTGAACCCAAACATATGGCCCCCAGTACGCGGGGCAGTATCAGAAGGGACGCATTTCCTTGAGGGCCCTGACTGTGCCCAAACCTGGGCTTACCTTGGACTGTCCAAAGGGAGACTGTCACCCCACTTGAAAACGGTAAGTCTTGCTGGTTTTCTTTTTGGGAAATCTGTAGCTTTTGCCTGTGTATTTGGAGGGTTTTTCCAGGTTGGGTCGGGGTGTTTGTCTGGTCAGCCCAGGGTTTCTGGTCGGGCAGAGGTGTTCCGCTTTGGTACGTCTCAAGAACCTGATCCCAGCTGCCGAGCCTGCCTGACTACTGTCTGTGTATCAGTTGGTAGATCCTGCGGACAAGGACGGGCCCACACGGGGTTTAATTTGGAAATCCTACCTAGATTGGGCTTGATGCTGTCAGTTGCAGACTAGGAAATGAGTAGGAAATTTTAGCTAGACTGAAGCACATGTTGCTGGTTGCAGACTAGAGGAAGTTCTAGCAGATTGGTACACAGAGGAGATGTTGACATTTGCAGCCCTAGACAAGACTCTAGTAGATCAGGGACGCGCCAATTGCAGAGTAGGGGAAAAATTCTAGCAGGAGGGACTCCCAGCTAACCGGTAGCTCGAGAGGGAGGTACGCTAGTACTTTGTGCGTCTAATAAGCAAAATAAGCGGTGATATGATTAGGTTCCTCAAGTTTATGAGGGGTAAAGACGGCTCGTTAGAGGGCTCAGTCAGTCCGCAGGACCTAGTGTCGAGAGGGAAGAAAGAAGCATGTTAGAAAAAAGAAAAAAAAGAACCATTTTGAGAAGGTTAAAAAAGTTAATGAACATGTGTGGGTTTCACCAGGAGGGTAGACTTCAACTCAATTGTGAGCTTTAGCTGTGAAAGACAACAAGGGGGGCTTGACGATAGCAAGCTTTTAGTTGCTGCATTAGCTTGGAAAAAAGACAGTTGAAGAGATATCAAAAGAAGGGTGGTCTGAGACTGAATGTAGGGATAAGAAAGGAAATGTTCTTGGTTATAAGTATTGTCCGCTGACAAAATGTCCACCATCTTATAATGGAGCTGATTCTAAGTGCTGGGAGTGTCCCAATTGTGGCCAGCACAATCCGCCCCCTGCATGTGGCAGAGGAAGTCCAAAAACCCTGCTCCTTCCGTTACCAAAACTTTTCCAGTGCCTCTGTCCCTCCCATACCTCTCTCACTCCCACAACTCCAGTCATTCCTCATCCCCTGATGATTTCATCTGATCCTGTCCCTTCCAGCCCTAAGCTTCCCAAGAGAGTGCAGGGGATAGTTGTTGTCAGAGGGTATCAGTTTTAGGTTTCTGTTAGCCCAAAGGAAGGATATCGTATCAGTTTGTATATAAAATTTGCATCTATTGTATAATTTATAATTCTGCATGTGCATGGTCATTATATGAGAGCAGTTTTACAGCTCCTTAAATTGCAGGGATATGTAGTTCTAGAAAAGCTGCAAGGGTTACATTGTTTCATATTTTGATTTGAACTGAATATAGGAAATTGTTACTGTTTTATAATGTCACTGACATGATTGTGCTTTATTTTAGTTGGTTAATATGATATATTTGATTTGAAAAAATGAACTAATTATCCCTTAAGTCAGATTATGGTGAAGGTTATTTCCTGATTATAAGAGTAACATATTGGAGTAGACGTCTTTATAAATTGGGTTACAACTAAAAAAAAAAATAAAAAAAAAATCCACGTGGTATTTACTGAGCTCATTTTAATATCTTGCATTGTGTGCACATTTTATTTTTGACCTTTATTTCAGGGTTGGTTTTTATGATATAGCCAGTTTCAAGCAGGCACGACGGACGCCAACTAATAATACTTTTTTTTCCCCCTTCCCCAAATTTTTTACTGTCTGCGGGATGTGATTAAATTGTCTGTTTATTTGCGGAGTTAAAGAAGAGATTTCTAGTGATCGGAGATCTCATGAAAGACCTCAGTGATATAAAATTATTATTTTTTTTTTTTTTTAAATAAAGCCCCGGGGTATATAAAGTTAAATTTGAGTTTTTGGGTTTTTTGGGTTTATTTTTGGTAGTACTACCACTCTATTACTTTTTAGTAAAGGTTTTTGTTCAACCAGGAGTAAAAACTACTGCGCAGTCATTTTTTAGAAAATCTTTTTTTTTTTTTTCCTTTTTGTTTGGAGCTCCAGCGGATAAAGAGTTAATTTTTTTTTTTTTTTTTTTTGAGAGTAGAAGTGTGGAATTGAGGGGAATGGGTCATTTTTCCTTGTTTGTGTTTGATTAATGCTTGTATGTCTGTAATCCCTATTCATGAATCCTTATGCATTGTTTACAATTGTAGATAAGACCTCAAAAAAAGTTTACCTAACAAAAGCAGAGAGTTTAAGGGCAATACTGTGACTGACTGATCCCAAAAGTTAAATTTTATGATATGAGGTTTATGTTAATTTTGTTTTTTATTAAAAGTCATGTGAGCCATCGGAGGATACAACACAGCGAAATACTTTAGAGCTCATATAAGGTGTATGAGAGTTTATATGTTTATATGACATAGAAAGTGTTTAAGGGTTTTATTCTGTGACAGTTTAGATCTGGAAAGGGCAGGTTAGGCCAATGCAGATAATGTTAATTGTGAAAGAAAATCATGAATTATGTGAATATATATATATTGCATCACACAAATAAGAAACATGAGAAGAGCTGTTTGAAAATTTAGTGATAGGAAGGGAATGTTTTTATGTTGCGCCGCTACAGAGTGAGAAGAAGGATAATATGATTTGTTTTGTTCTTTGTGTTTTTATGTTGATATTAATCCAAATGCCAATATATGAGTTTTATAGGAATCGTATTTACATAGAAGTTACATTGTCATGTGATGAGAAGTTTTATTATTCTGAAGTACATTCTTGCTGTGTCAGAAAGCTTCAAAGGCCAATACGGGCAGAGTTTCTTTTTTTTTAATTATTTTTAGTTTTTATTACTGGACATTCATTCACTGCAGGGGTTTTAAAGATCGAACTGGAGGAGGGCAGATTATTCTACTGCTCTTATGTGACTGAGTATATGTGATTGAGATTAAACAGAGTGCCATGTCCACCCCACCCCCACACAGCACAGGACAATTGAAATGAGTGGAGCCATTGTTGTGCGATTACCCACAAGGATTCAAGTTTGTTTTTTTAAAGGGTTCATCTTAACACAGATTGCCATTGGGCCAGGAGCCCGAAGACTGATGGGGGATTACGAAGGTGCCAGGAGCTGCCACAGACAACAAAAGATATCGCAAAAGAGACCAGTGTTGATCGCCATGTCTGCACCAGCCACCACGTCTCCACTAGTGTTGATCGCCATGTCTGCGCCAGTGTTGATCGCCATGTCTGCACAAGTCGCCATGTCTGCGCCAGTGTTGATCGCCATGTCTGCACAAGTCGCCATGTCTGCGCCAGTGTTGATTCCCCCGTCTGCGCCAGTGTTGATCGCCATGTCTGCGCCAAAGCACTGAAACACTGACTGCCCCGTTTGCACCGGCATTGATATAGCTAAGGGGCTCTGATGTCTGCACTCCTTCCCAAGTCCTATCATTCTTGTTGTTTTACAGTATATGTAGATATAAGACTTCTACAGACTAAAGAGAGAGCTTTTACACACAGAACTATTTTTATTTTATTTTTTCACTGTTGTTTTCAGCCTATAACCGTGGCCAATATTGTTTTCTGCACTTAGCAACAATGAATTTAAAGGGCATGACCAATGTAGGATCCAGATGATTAGAAGGGAAAGAGTATGAGCCTGTCAGGGCTGGGAAAGCCCAACTACAAAGGGGGGTAACTCACAATAGGGTGGCTCATCTCAAACCTGGTGAAGCTCCACCAACCCTTTTTCCCGCCCAGCTTTGGCAGGCAACAGGAGATTTTGGATTAGGGGAAGAAACAATGTGAAACAAACTCAGGGTCAGAGTTAATTAATGTTTTAGGGGGGATTGTTAAGGGAAACATATATATTTCTAATGCTTTTGTAATGAAGTTTGTGGTGCAAGAAAACATTATTACACATATAAGCCCTTTGTTTAACAGCAGAGATATTCCAAGATGGCGCCTGCTTCCCGAACCACTCCCCACCATGTGCCAGCATGAAACCTGGGTGGAAACCATGGGCCCTATCTGGAGAACCAATCAACTAGTCCACATTTCCCGAAGACTTTCAAGAAACCAAAAGGAACTTAGCCACGCCCTGAAGCCAGTTTGTAAAAAACCATTGTATTGTAATAAAGGCTCTTCTGGGTCTGCTTCACACTGAGGAGGAACTCATATCAGCTCTGTGTCTGATGTCATTTCTTCATGCCGGCAATCAGTGTTCAATTTGGACAGCAGTAGTCATGCGGTGTACCCCTGAACCCCAACACCCTGGGCACTTAAGAGGGCAAAACTGACCAAAAAAGTGAAGCGGGAATGTAGACTGATAAAGTCATGGCAGCGACAGCTGTAAAAAAACAAGCTTAGGGCTCAGGTGGCAACATCAGTGACAGAGTGCGGAGGTGACGGCAGCAGCCACAGCAGCAGGAGGTTAGAAAGCGGCACAATGATATTCTGGAGGTGGCAAAAACTGGAGTAGGCCACAAAGTGGCACAATGACAGAGTGTGGAGGTCACAGCAGCAGCAGCATGAGGCCAGACAGTGGCACAATGACATTCTGGAGGTGGCAAAACAGTAGTAGGCCACAGAGTGGCACAAAGACACAGTGTGGATGTCACGGTGGCAGCAGCATGAGGTCAGGCAGTGGCACAATGACATTCTGGAGGTGGCAAAAACAGAAGTAGGCCACAGAGTGGCACAAGGACAGAGAGTGGAGGTCACAGCAGCAGCAGCATGAGGTAAGAGAGTGGCACAATGACAAAGTGTGGAGGGCACGGCATCAGCCACAGCAGCAGCATGAGGTTAGACAGTGGCACAATGACAGAGTGTGGAGGTCGCGGCAGCAGCCACAGCAGCAGCATGAGTTTAGACAGTGGCACAATGACATTCTGGAGGTGGCAAAAACAGGAGTAGGCCACAGAGTGACACAATGACAGAGAGTGGAGGTGACGGCGGCAGCAGCCTGAGGTCAGGCAGTGGTACAATGACATTCTGGAGGTGGAAAAACAGTAGTAGGCCACAGAGTGGCACAATGACAGAGAGTGGAGGTGACGGCAGCAACAGCATGAGGTCAGAGAGTGGCATAATGACACAGTGTGGATGTCACGGCACCAGCAACAGCAGCAGCATGAGTTCAGAGAGTGGCACAATGACTGAGTGTGGAGGTGGGTAGCAATACCAGTCCCTGGTAAAGATGGTGGTAGGCAGATGGAGAAACTGTCAGAAGATGTGTGGCATCAGGCGGGTGGCGGCATCAGAATAGTGGCTGAGGCAAGTAGTTTGAACCCAGACTCATTTCTCACAGTTTGGGTGAGGCGTCATGGCTGATGTAGTCTGACGCCTAAGGCATTGGTGTGTGGAAATCCTGGCCGATCCACGCCTGATTCATCTTGACAAAGGTCAGTCGTTCCACATTTCCCGTGGACAAGCGGGTTCTCCTTGGGGTAACCATGGCCCCTGCCGAACTGAACACCCTCTCTGATGCCACACTACTGGCTGGGCAGGACAGCTTCTCCCCTGCAAACTCGGAAAGTTGCGGCCACACATCAAGTTTGGCTGCCCAGTAGTCCACCAGACCTTCTAACTGTGGTGGCAGAGTGCATCTGGACTGAGAGATGCTGGCAAAGAGAAACAGCTCCCTTCTGCAGAGTTGGTGGAGCCTTGACTGGCTGCAATGGCATGATTGGCACTGGGCGCTGCTGCTGCTGTTGCTGCGGCGGCTGGATGGGCCTCCACATCTGAGCCACGTTTCTCCCAGGACACCGGATGGTGACGCTGCATGTGTTGACGCAGGGCCGTGGTGCCAACATTAGCTCCCTGGCCACGCTTCACTTTCTGGCCACAGATTCTACATATACCCATATTTGGCTCCTCCGGTGTCTCACCAAAGAACTGCCACACCGTCGAGTAGCTGATTTTACCGCCAACGCTCCGCACTGAGTGACTACTGCCGCCGCTGCCTCGCTGAGCCCCTGTGCCGCTACTTTCTTGGACCTGCGAAGCGGGTTTTCTACCCCGTGGCCGCTTGGCTCCTGACCTGACACTGCTGCTACCCTGCTGACTCACGGCCCACACAACCCACATGCTGGCTGCGCCGCTGCTGACGCGCAAAGCTGCCCCTATTTTATCCTGACGATATGAGCCCTTGCCTTCACCCGGCCCCAAGTGCGGTCGGCTACATCTGTCATCTATTTGTGTTTCATCGTTCACTGCTGTCCCTCATCACTGGTCTTGTATGCAGATGGCTGACCCCTCACACATGACCTCCCTGCCACTCTCCACATCTATACTTTGCCGCCTACTGCAAGACAGGCATGGATATTGGCCCATTTCCTTCTCTGCCAAGATAGCTGCTGACTGCCCTCATCAAATGTTCATCCCTCGCTATATAGTTGGCGCTGAGCCCAGACGCATAGTAGAATCTCTGGCCTGAGAGGAACCGGATGGGACAGAGCCAGTGAAGTACAGTGTGAGGGCCTCTGACCCGCTCCTGGGCCATCGCCAACTAAGGGTTGTGTCTAACGTCCCACCGACGCTTGGCTGGGGCTTGTACAGATGTCATCTGGAGGAAGTGGATGACCTAGTCAACCGATCAAGACCCTATCGTGCTGACAACACACGGCCGCTAGATGACAGCTGGCAGTTGTGGCCTCACCGAGTGACCCCTGCTGAGACGTTCCCTGCTGGTGGCTGCGACCTGGGGCCTGGCTCCAGAATGTTTGTGCCACTGCCACTCGCAGGTAGAGCCTGCCACCACTCTGTCTGACATACTGTTTGTTCCTAAATATGTAAAGACACAGTTTGATGACAGATATCTGTAATCGATAAATACACACCTCATTTGACTCCAATGAACCCACTAACAATGCTTTGGGTAACCCTTGGATATAATAGCACACACACATGGCAGGAAAAATTTACTTTTATGTTGCCGTTTTGAAAACACTGGTGTATTTTACTGAATATTAAGAAGCACAAACAGGCTGTTAACCTTCAGTATAATGAATTATGCTACAGGCAAAAACGATTTTTTATTGGTCGTGAAAAAGAACAGTTTCTTTATACTAAGTAACTAACTGCAGAAAAAATACTTAGTGTAACCCTTAGTGTGCATGTAAATTGCGCAAAAGAAATCGTTCAGTACAAACATTACTCAAGCTTTGAGGTAGCGTGTTAAAACGTTGTGTATTTTACGTGTAACACAACAACAGAAAAACTGTATTAACATTCGTTTATGAATTATGCTACAGTCAAAATTTCTATCTCTGGCGTGAAAAAGGAACGTTTCTTTTACTGACACACAACAGCAGAACAACCTTAATAACCCTGGATCTAAATTGCGCAAAATAAATGAGCATCCAAAATTAAGTGGTATTTGTGGATTGTAAAAAAACGCTGTTACTTATCATTAAACTGAATACTACAGGAACTGGCCTTAGATCACACTTGGAATATTCAATGTGCTGTGACAGATACAATAAAATTATATGCATCTGCCATTGGACGCGACACTGGACTTCATTTCCAATACCCCCACAAATCAGAATTAGAACGTATTAGAAGCATGTCTCTAGACAAGCTGAGACACGACCCCCAAAAATTCTGCTGTATAAAAGTGTGTTCTTTAGATAAAGATATCATAGCAGCAGCATCTTCCTACACAGCACAGGTAAGTAGCGGTATGACTCCCAGAGTTGCGCCCGGACTTATATATGCGGTGACGTCACAAGAATCTCCGCCAGTCTCCTGATTGGCTTCACCTCTGCACATAGTCATGCAGGCTACGCCTTTTCTTTCCTTCCTCCCAACGTCTTTGCTCATGTAACGCCATGTGCTCGCAGCCCATTTTTTTCAATCAAAAGCACACTTCCGATCAACCCGAAGTACCCCACCTAAACTTCGACTTCGTTCAGAATCGAAGTTTTTCTGAAATTCTAATGAATTCCACTTCTTAGAATCAATTTGCCCATCTCTAATTGTGACACAGTGCACTGCAAGGAATATTGTCTAGGCCTGATATATCAAGCTATTGTTTACTGGAGTCTATTGTTTAGTCCTGTTTTAAGTTCTAGTATATTGTGGTTTCTTGTCTAAGTTCTGTTAGGTCAAGTTCTAGAGTTGTATAGTCCTTGTGGTTATCAGTTTGGTGTTTGTGTAGTTCTTGCTGTGCTCTGCTTAGGAAATCTCTGGGTCGCTTGTCGTACTAGAGTCAGTTGTAGCCTGGGGGCATTTTTGAGGGATAGCTTAGGGTCAGTTTCAGAAACAGAGGTTCTGGTTTCAGGGACATGATAGGGGTCCAGGTTACAAGGAAGATTCGGGTAACAAGTTATTTTATGGTCAGCTATGACAATTCCTGTCTTGCTTCTGGATTGAACTCACATGTGAAATCTCCAGCAACCGTGAACCTGTCACCTTCCACCTGCTGTGTCAATTTGCCGAATCATCTAGGGGTGATTCTTTCTTGCTTTTGATTAATACACACTACATATAGTCCTCTCATTCCTCTCTTGCCCTCGACTCGCTGGTATACTTTGTTGTCTGAGAGTTATAGAGACCTATAGCATTGTTTTTATTACATTTTATGAGTCTTTTGAGGGACCCTGAACATGATTTTAAACACGCCCTTAAAAAGACCAGAATGTTCCTGAAAAGTAGTTAAGACACCCAGTGAAGCATTTTTTTAGATCTTCTTTCTGGCCAAATCCAATTAAGGCTTTTATTAAACAATATTTACGCTCTTTTGCGTCTGTGTGTACCTGTATGCACACATTACATTTTTATTAAATATCTTAATTTTTTTTAATCTAAATACAATTTTTCATTATTATTTTTTTTTAACATACTTTTTAAGCGTTTTTACTTCTCTCTTTTACCTAACAAACATTCCATGCGAAGGGAGACACTGTCCCCCTTATTCCACTTCAGCCAATGTAATAGCATACCATTAGACATGCTAATACATTATATCTGTGTCACATGCCTGACACAGCCAGTGATCAGGTGCAGCACACCAGTCAGATCCTGATCCGACTGCGCGGCTGTATAATGAGACAGTCCTTGGGGCCCCCCCGCCTCCTCTAGGCCCTCCCAACATGGATGACTGCTGTGCAAATCGTATACCCCGGGATCTGGAGTCAGCTCACCCCCCCCCCCGCGGCTGTCCCGATTAACCGACCAGGCAATTACACCCCCCTTCTCTGCATTCGCAATCGGGATACATTAACGCAATCGCAACAAACGAACACCTGCAAATGCCCGCGCGTCAAAAGACAGGCGGGCTGGGGGTGACAGTTGATAAGGAGTTAAGAGTTAAAGTAGAGAGGAAAGTTTTAACAACCACGCAAAGCATTTACTCGAGTAAGCATATGTATATAAATTTTGACCCAGCTTTCAAAGGGTACCACGAAACAATCCACATTCTTCTAGCTCTATCAAACACTGAGATCTGTTAGTAAACAACCAAGATCCCACACTCTCTGTCTCATAAATCAAAAAGCTGGATAACCCCTTTAAGTCCGGGCCATATCACGACATGGCGAAGGATAGCATGGTACATTTCTTTAAAACTAGAATGGACCTAGATGCCAAAGAGGTATAGAGTGAGATTTGCTCCTAGGAAGCGCAATGGTACCATTATATATGGCATGCAAAGGAGCATGACAAAATTATTTTTATATCAGATTTGTATAAATATGAGATCTAAGGCAAATAGAGGCATACCCCATACTACTGCTCTATGGCCCACCCTGAATGGGCGCTCTCAAATAACGGACAGCATACAAAAATCACGTATAACTCTAGCCCTGTGTCTGGAGTTACAGTGCAAGAACACACACACTCAGTGACGACCGGCGCAAAATACATAAAACACAATTCCTAGGGATATTGAAAAGAACAGAGCACACAAAGCTTTGCCTAGCATAGCAATTGCCTAGTTCACTATGTGTAGGTCACACTGCCACACAAACTCACAATACACGCCCAACAAAGCGCCGGTACACACACTCATGACATATTAGGGAAAATATGCATTGTTCTTCGCACAATCTCATAAAATGATAAAGTCCATCCTGCACCTGCGGCAAGGTATCATCTGAGAGCATATACCCCTTGTTTTTTAAAAAGGCCATCGAGGAAAATGAGTTATGAGACTTCTATTTAATGTCGCCACCTATTAAGGAATGTGAGTATTCCTCAGTTACATCTGACTCTCTATACCTCCAATCTGACTGGGAGTAAAGGCAAACAAGATTCCAATTTGTTTATAGCAGCTTCAAGGTGTTATTCCCAAACTAACTGTTGGATCTTTCGCGAAACTGATAACATAAACCACTACTGCTTCGTATCCAGGGCCGAAAGATTAAAGAGCTGTTAACCATGATCATGAAAGGACAAGATGCCACACAGCACAAAGTGGACCACAATACATCATCCCCTTCCTCCCCAGATCTCTTGTAAAACTAATGCCCTCCAAACCTGTTCACTAAGATACTGAACAATGACACGCCATTATCCCATGACAGGAATCACAATCCCTTGCGTGCGAGATACCAACCCCCGCTCTTCAAGGACATGTCTCGTGCTCTCCCGCCCGAGGTCTTTATAATGTGACCTGAGGATCCAGTGATGGCCTGATTGACCTCACTGGATCAAAACATCACATCTACTGGAGACATTACGTAATTTCTGCACAGCGGACTTCTCATTAGACTGAATAAGAACTTCAACTGATATGGATACAACCGCGCAGCTTCTCTCCCTGGAGCGCGTTCCATGTGGGCGCGCCTATGGATGGACCATGTGTGTGATGGGTGTGTCTGGTATAAAATTGGATACGTACACAATCTCAGGTAGCTTCTCTTCCACAACCATATATATCCCTGCCTTCCCCAAGTCCCACCCTGATCGGCCTTTTTTAAGCTAGCTAGGGTTTCCCTTGGATAAGTGTATGTTTGTGTGATGAGTGTGTTGATATATACATAGAGCTATAGAGACACACAACAAACACAGGCACCGGCCATTTATATACGTTACACCGGTCCAACTGCTTCCGTCCTAACGGTTGACTTAATCTCTCTCTAATCAGCCCCACATCAGACACATGGCGGGCAACCTCACGTGCATTTAAGGAAAACATGATACGACATGGTCAAAAGACAATCTGCCTGAACATGTTTTCAAACCGAGCATGGCAGTTACGCGGAAAAGAAAGGTATATGTGATATAGAGTGCGCCATTAAATGAACGATGGCATGTCTGCTTGGTAGCACCAAGCGACCGCGCTGGTCTCTGAGTATTTCAGAAACTCGCTGATCTCCTGGGAATTTCTTCACGCACAACCATCTCTAGGGTTATAAGGGAGGAGAATGGCCTCTCGAAAAAGAGAAATACACAAACATTTCTCAGTAGCGGCGAGTCCTAGTGGGCGCGAAATCGCCAATTGTTGAGTGCCAGAGGTCAAAGGTAGAAAGTGTGTCAGTACGTGGATCGGCAGCTGACAAGAAAAGGCAACAGTGACCCTCACATAAATGCCAATGCCGCATTTAACAACCAAGGGTATGTGCAGCAAAGGGCATCTCTGAACGACACACGTCACAACGGTGAACTTTTGAGTGGCAAGATGGGCTAAACAGCAAGACAGTTAAGACCACTTTATCCTGGTGTGCCAGCTCCTTCACTTAAGAACAGGAACTGAGAGCTCCTAATTTGTGCCAAGCTCATTTAGAGAAACTTGAACAGTTAGTAGATTGGTAAAAGACGGTGTCGCCTGGTCTGATTGGAGTTCTCGATTTCTGCTGCTGCACAAATAACAGGATGGTAGGAGAACACTTGGCAATTTTGCGTCAACAACATGAAAGACATGGTGATCCATCCTGACTTGTATCAACGGTTCAGGCTGGTGTGTGGTGTCATGGTGTGGGGAATATTTTGCTTGTGCTGACTCTATGGGCCCCTATGAGTACTCCAACTTGACGCTATCGTTGTAACACCTTGATGAATCTATGCACACCGAAAGAATTGAGGGCAGTACTGTGCTTCAAGGCAAAAGGCTGGTCCCAACCCGTTACTAGCATGGGTGTATAACCTAATAAAGTGGCCGGTGAGAGTGTATATATATATTACCCATTTTCAATAAACCCTTTAAAGATCCAGGTTGTTCTGAGCGCAGTTATATTAAGGCACCCCAAAACCAAGCAAATTCTACACCCTCATCAGTGTCAAATACCAGCTCTCAACTCGCGAGACTGCCCGCTATGTTGAGAGCGGACTCTAATACATAGTACAAAAAGGGTAAAATTTCTCATTAGGGAAAGGCACCATGTAACTGTGTAGACTTATATACCAAAAATGTACACATTTATATTGTATTTATGAAATATATTCTGTTGAGAAAAGAGCTAGGATTTTGGAGTGCAATCCATTAGATCTAGGATCTGTACATGGTTCCCCTCCCTAATGAGGAACATTACCCCTTTTGTGTCGTACATCACTGATGCGGAGTTTTGCTTCTCTAAACGATTATTTCCAGAGGTCAATGAGCCATGAACTAAAGGAATATCATAGCGCTAATTTGCTTCTTTATACATTCAGGAAGCTTCTTTCATGAACCTGAGGCGCAACGGTTGCATCTATTTGTGGTGGTTGGAGACCTTCTACTGCCAGTAGGAAAAAAAAACATATTCATAACTTCATCCCTCCAATAGTTATGTGTCTCGCTTCAAATCCCAAAACATTTTATCCACAGATATTATTCTGGGATTTATTGGGTAGTTAATTACATGAAGGTGAAACCGAGCTGGGATATACATCAATGTCTTCTTAATGCTACTAGAACTATCAATGTCAGTTAAAGAAGATGATATTGTTGTCATACAGTAACTCCAGGGCTCCATTACGTTTTAAGAGCCACTATTTCTCCCGGTTTAAGTATTTACAACTCACAACATCTGATCGAACTCCAGCAAAAGAAATTAATACTACATTGACATTGCAAAAGTCCCCCGTACTATAGTACAGCAGACTATTGAAGATAGGACTACATAAACAGAGCCAGTTTGATATGGTTTATATTTTGTTCTGGAGAGTCCATTTACACAGTTCGCCCAATTTTTAAATAATTTGTAAATGGACCCTTTGGAATGACCTGGGCTTCTGTATTGATTACAAATAAAATGTGGTTTGATTTCCATATCACAATTATCGGCAAGATAAAAGACATAAAATAATAACATATAGATATGAACTTCTAGTCATCCCACCATCTACTAACCGACCCCACCCTGCTATTTCTCTCATTAATAGTGTGTGGCACCACATAACTCCTAGGCAGCAGGCCCGCTGTCTTGGGGATTATAAAATTCGATCTGACCTGTCTTTCAACCCCGTATATCCAATCCCTGCCGCTCCTAGTCACCATGCACCTTAAGAACACTCCAACATCCGTCCTTTTTCTCAACTGATGGAAACAGCCCAGACACTTACTTCGCCTCTGCTCTTATTCTCTCTCCTCCTGGCGTCGTCTAAGACTACTGTAACTCCCTACATTGCTCGTATCCTCCCTCTCTGTAAAACTCTCGCCCTTTGTTCCCAGTCTGTCCTGAATGTACCGCCTAGGCTCCATCTTTACTCTCCTACCGCTATAATCTGACACATTAGCTCCTCTACCGCCTTGTGTAGTCCACTGCAACAAGCTTCCCATTCATACAGGATACAATATAAAACTCTCTCACTCTCAACCCATAAGGCCTCTCCACAGCGCTGCACCACCTACAACTCCGCCCTAAGTGCTCTGTCTACCGACCCTACCCGGGGTCCTCTCCTGGCTCCTCGCCTACTGATCCTGACATTACACTACCACATCTCATCACCGAAACTCCCATGCCGGTCTCCAAGATTTTGCATTGTATATGGCTACCATTCTCCGTGGCAACAGTGAAAGCCGGCGTGTGGCGCATGTGATGAGGGTCAGGGGGCACACTCCACAACCCTCACAGTTTTAAGTGCGTTCAGGAAAACTCATCTTCTTAGACAAGCCTACCCAAAAGATCCCTAATTGTTAACCCCCCAAATTCTGTCTCACATTCGTCACTTTCCTGCACTTAGGCACCCAGCCAGGCCTCTAGCTCGTCATATCAGATGTATGGACTTGGATGTCAGGATCAATAACCACTTTGTTCAGATGTATAGCTACGCCGCATAGTTTAGTGATCTAAACATGGCTGGACCAATGAGAAACCAAGCACTATTCTCACAGACCATCTGCTTCACCCATACACCCTAATAAGACTTGTAAACCTCTCTCTTTGCTGAGCAGCCCTCACACCGTCATGTCCTCATTTGTAAGTCAACTTTTTTATAAAGTTATGTCTGGTTTGCGTCATGCTGCATACTATTCCACCTACCTATATTGTATCAATGTGCTGCGAATGAGGCGTTAGGCAACTAATAAAAAATAAAAGCGCGCGAATTATCTAATATACTCTCGGCCGCAATGTATATTTATTACAAGGGATACTATCATCTATTCATTTATGTCTGGAATCGCACTATTGCGTAAACACACAACAACCTGTTCTGCTTGTCCACAGTGCGTCGGCACCTGTGCGTGCCTAGGGCCCAAGCGTGGCGTTGCATCTCCACAGCGGGCGACCCTTGCAACCAGAGCTCTAGCTTGTTTCTATGGCCACTATCGGAGAAGCTATTTATTTTACGAGCGCCCAATAACACAACTAGCTATTAGTATATATGACTATTATACATTTGCCTGATTGTTATTCCTCAAAGCTTTTCTTTTCCTCTGTCTTCACTTTCTACAGCTATTTAACGCCATCTAAACTCCCCACAAGTATAAATATACCGTATATATCTATAATACAGGTATATAAATATTATATATAAATTATAAGTAATATGGCATTTATATAACTAACTCCAGATCTCTCAGCTCCCACTTGCCGCAAGGTCGCATCATGGGGCTTTCCCTGTTCTCCACTGTGGGCCAAGTCTGATCCTGGTTGTCCCTATTCAAGATACTAGGATTTTCCAAAGTGGTCTTTGTGCCGAGAGGCACACTTATAGAGCACGACCTGATCTTCTCAACATTTTTTTTTTGCTCCAATTCTAGTGGCAGCATATTGCACCCCATTCAGAAAGAATTAACACCATTTCTTTAAATGTGTTTCGAACAGCACATTGTGCGCGTGCACCATTATGTTATGATACTACTCCCAAATGACACAATTTCCAAACTGGCAAAGCGAAAAAATTCTCACTAAAGTGCTGTGGAGAGCCCTTTATCAACTACCTGGACAATTACTACCACTAACCTAACATTGAAGAAGTATCGACCTCGTCTAATTCTAGGCTCCAAGATCTCTCACACATAGTAACCACACTATTGTACAGGAATACAGTTCAATACCAGGCAGAACCTCCATCCGTTTAGTGCAAATAAGTACACAACCAACGATAACGCGAAAACGAAGCGATTAGATAGGCCTCTGCCGCCTGGGACCATACAAACCCATTGGTGGGAGGCACCGCTCATAAGAGCAGGAAAGATGAACAGCTCTGCAGCCTCGACCGCAATTCATGAGTGTTAGTGTCTCTCAGGCCAATCATTGTAGAGATTATCTCGATTTATTGAGTCCGCCACAAAAGACGAAAAACCAAACCAATCAGATGCGGAGGGCGGCATCTGGGCAGCTACCAATTATACCACAACCTCGCTAAGTACACACCAGGCTCTTACTACTGTCAAACGCTTGTTCCCCCCCCCTGCTGTTTTCCCAGCGATTCCTGTTTTGTATGTTGATTCTCATGACTGTAATCTGACCTCTCTTAGCCGTCGTTTCTTGACCTCGACCTTGTGTGCCTCCGATTTGAACTGCGCTCCTGACCGTGTTTTGACCCTGAGCTTCGTATTCCTGACCATCTCTTGCTTAACGTTTCATTGAGACCTATCTACATTGCGCGCAGCGACCGTATCTGCACCAACAAACTGTACTTGACCACTGAGTTCCGCTGACGGCCGCTGCAACGATGTCGACAGCGCGCGTAGCGGGCACGCTCCCGTCCCATCTTGGGGGCGGGGGGTCTGAGTTTCTTCCTAGGGCAGTCACGCCAAGTAGGCAGGAGGTCCACAGCTTTGGCTGGCAGGCAGCTCAGGGCCCACCTGCACCCCTCCCTCTGGACGTGACAGCCACATTTAACTGTTTAAGTATAGAGTACATTTGGTTAAACATCAACATACAGGAATGATAAAAATAGTAAGTAAATTCCTTTGAATGCATAACCTGTGATTCCATTTCTTACATACTATTCCCCCATCACCCTAGACGTTTCCTTACCACGTTTGCCAATAAAATCTACATAACAAATCAAGATGAATTTGGATTAATGTAACATTCTTCCTGCATATGTTGTTATCTAAACGGATGCATAAAATATATCTTTTAGGATGACCTTCGTGATCTCACAGTCCATAACAGTCCTCATAGGCCAGAACCGGGCCATTCCAGACAATAACCCTTGGTCAATCTAATTTCTTCAGTTAATTTCACTAATGTGTTCTTTTTTTGGCATCCCTCTCACTCTTGTCTTGCTTTGCACCTCCCCCCTTACCATTCTGCTCGAGCTATGGAGTGTCATTAAACTGCTGCCCTTACATTCTCACTTAAAATGTTTTCATATAACTTTGCATTTATTATTCCTTTAATGATTGGTGCAAGGGAGTCCTAGAAAACGCTGATGGCATTTACTTTTCCACCCCCAAACCAGATGTTCCCAACTTCGCAGTTGGAAGAATTTTGGTGTTGTTGTGCAAGGAAAGGGTACACTATTGGCGGGCAGGGGGAGGGAAAAGAAAAAACAAAAAAAAAACCAAGTGGGCGTCAGACATGCCAATACCGCCTGATACTCAGAGTCTGTCGCCGGTTAAAAACATATTACGGAACAGGGCTCTGCTAGTCTTCAGACTGAAAAGACATGTCGCCCCGGGTGTATGGAGCCACTATTTTATAGAGGAAAACAGTCACTTTTACAAGAGTTTTTCCAGGAAACCTTTGTCATATAGTTACAAGTAATGCTGCACTTTAGATTCAGGTTAATGTCAAATTTGACCCAAATTTAAGCAGTTCCATTCAGATCAGCCTGAATCAAATTTTGGCAAAAATCACCAAAAAAATCAAACCTAAACCTAACCATAAACTAGGCTTCAGAGTAGGTTTAGGATTTTTTACTGTCTTTCTAGGGTTAACTTACCATTTACCTCTGCTCTTTCCTCACTAACTTCCAGTCTGATGTCAATTCATTGCTTCAGGTGCAGCATCACTTCTGGTCGACATTACCATTATTAGTTACCCAAACTGACAACATGCTTGGATCGGTGAAGTTATATTGGCTAAAAGTGAGACCACACTGGGAACGCTGGGTTGACGTCAGATCAAAAGTTGGGCTGCACAAGTAGCGAAAAATGTATGTTTGGGATGTCCCAAGGCTGAATTTTTTCCCAAGTTCAGTTAAATCAGCTTTCAACCAAACAAGGCTCTCTGTGAGCAAATAGCATGTTGACTCTTCACAGCCAGCTTCAGGCTCCCACTTCCTCTTCAGGTTATGGGCGGTTCTACAGCTTCAGACCCCCACTTCCTGTTCAGGCTGTGGGCAGTTTTATAGCTTCAGGCTCCCACTTCCTGTTCAGGCTGTGGGTGGTTCTACAGCTTCAGGCTCCCACTTCCTGCTCAAGCTGTGGATAGTTCTACAGCAGTGACTGACATATCAGCTCCCTTCCTATCTGAGCATGTTAGACGGACATTAGTAATGGAGGGGTCTTAACAGTAGGGCACAAGGCTACAGAGCTCTAAAGGGTTAAGATTTGTCAGTAAGAAACATAAATAAGCTCCCGTGCAGGAAGTGACATCACCATCCTTGCCAGAGTTGCTAGAGCAGAGAGAGGTGGTCAGTAACCTAGGGAAGTTTTTCTATACAAGCAGGATATAAGAATTGCTCTTGCTTTGAAAAGAAGCAAAATCAGAACAGCAATGTATTTGGTAATAGTCTTTACTTACCTTTGCCTACATGATTCCCCTGAGGAAGCCACACGAAAAGTGCATTGGGAATCCTGTCTGACATTTTACACTTGGGCAACTGGTTGTCATATGCTTTACCTTATGTCTATGTTGTATACTCACTCATGGAATCATATCTGATTTATCTATGTGACTATTTCCTATATTTGAGCATGTTATTTGCACTTTATGTGCTCTTTAGTGCAGATATTGAATCGAATACAGTATAGTGTACTTGTTTTATGGTGGTGCACTGTTTGGATTCACTGGCACTTTGCCTTATACACACTTTTATATATAAAAGCTTTTTGCGTTCCTGGCACCATTTAATTGATGGATGTATGAATCAGATATCATGTTGTAAATTATTTGTAAATGATACACTTTTTATGGATTATGATTTCACCTTCCCTTGTGTATATGTATACTTCTATATTTATGATCATACTTTTAATGTTTGTTTAGAACTCTTTAAATAAATGAATCAATAAAAATGACTTAATATTTTGATATTCTGTGTGAATATATAGGGATTTATTGTTAATATTTGGTCAATCAGGGAATTATTTATTCATTGGGATTTTTTTATGTATGTTTAACCCTTTAAGCTGAATGCCTGAAAAGTAGTTAATGACCAGAACATTTTTATAGTTTTTGCCTCCTTGCGTTTCAACAGTTGTAACTTTTTTATTTTTTGAATGAAGCAGTTGTATGAGGCCTCGTTTTATTCGAGACAAGTTGTAATTTATGGGGTAATAGTTTAAATTCACTTATAAATAATTGCAGAATTAAAAAAAAAAAAAATTATTTTTTTTTTTTTTTTTTACACCATTCACATTTCACACTTAATAACTTGATAGATTAATTATACAGGTTATTACAGTCGTGTGGATACCTAATATGTGTAGGGTTTTTTTTGTGTGTGTATTGTATGCACAATTATTTTTTATTACATTTTTATTTTAATTTTATTTTTTACACTATTTATGTTTTTCACTTTTTCTTTTTAATCCCATGAAGGGAGAACTGTGTTACTTTTTTTTTTTTTTTTTTTTTTTTTACACTTGGTAATTCATATATACTAATACTTTATAATCTGTGTCAGTCTGACACAGGCAGTGATCAGGAAAGCACACAGCCTGCCCTTATCACTGGCTTCTTACACAGACAGCCCTGGGGCCACTCTAGGTCCCCAGGGCTGACTGTGCAGCTGTTCCCCGGGCTCTGTTGGGTCACCAAGCGTTCCGATCACCCGACAGAGCAGGGAAACCCTTTGATTGCGCTGCAGAGACGAACTGCAGCAATCAAAGGGTTAAAGCATGGGGGAACGGAGGTTGTCCCGCTCCCCGGTGCTTGCAGAAGCTGCACTGAGATCAGGGCTGTGTAGTACAGCCCTGTTCTCAGCGCTGCTGCGGCGCCCGGAGCCGCAAACTCCGATGTCTGCAGACGTACGACTTGAAATGCACGACGTCAAAAGACGGTGGGCGGTCGTTAAGGAGTTAAAACTAACCAATGGGGTGAGAATACCCCTTTAATCATCCATTTTGAAGTTAGCCATATGCAGGCCATTGTACTGTTTCAGGTGTTTGCTGTATTCTTGCAAGTAAAGAAAATGTTAACTGCTTCTTACAACTAGGTTTAGATGACAAGGTGGATGTAAGTATTATGACTGAAAGAGCAATATCATCCACCAGCCCTGCACATCCAGTGACACCTGTCAGAGGTTTGTTAAATCATCTACCAAAGTTTGATGGCTCTAATGTGTTATTGAAGGACTGACAAGAGAGATTAAAGGAGTCAGCCCGACTGTGTCATTTGGCCCCCCGCCTAAAAGCGGAACTAACCATAAGCACATTGGAGGGCGAAACAAGAAAAACCATATAGCTACACCCAGCCAGAAGCAGGCAGATTTTTTAGTAGTTTCTTACATCCATGCGCGAAAAAGATTCTTTGATTGGCTTCAAAGGGAGGAAGAGACTCTGCCAAGTACAAGTATTGATGGTAATGATCAGGCTCGGACTGGCCCACAAAGGAGCAAGGGACACCCCCAGTGGGCTTCTGGGCAGGCCAAGGGCTGTTTTTCAAGGAGAAATGCAGAGAAAAAGAGGCAAAAAGCAAGAGTCATGTGCAGTAGCTGTAGAATGGGCCCAAGAATGAACTTCCCTGATAGACCGCAAGAATCAACTCCACTGGTGGGCCCGAAGAATCAACTCCACTGGTAGGCCCCAAGAATCAACTCCATTGGTGGGCCCCAGGAATCAATTCCACTGGTGGGCCCCAAGAATCAACTCCACTGGTGGGCCTCAAGTATCATCTCCATTGGTGGACCTCAAGAAACAACTCCACTGGTGGGCCCCAAGCATCAACTCCACTGGTAGGCCCCAAGAATCAACTCCATTGGTGGGCCCCAGGAATCAAATCCACTGGTGGGCCCCAAGAATCAACTCCACTGGTGGGCCCCAAGAATCAACTCCACTGGTGGGCCCCAAGATCCAACTCCACTGGTGGGCCACAAGAATCAACTCCACTGGTGGGGCCCCAGGAATCAACTCAACTGGTTGGGCGCCAAGAATCACCTCCACTGGTGACCCCCAAGAAACAACTACACTTGTGGGTCCCAAGAATCTACTCCACTGGTGGGCTCCAAGAATCAACTCCACTGGTGGGCCCCAAGAATCAACTCCACTGGTGGGCCACAAGAATCAACTCCACTGGTGGGCCCCAAGAGTCAACTCCACTGGTGGGCCCCAAGAATCAACTCCACTGGTGAGCCCCAAGAAACAACTACACTTGTGGGTCCCAAGAATCAACTCCACTGGTGGGCCCGAAGAATCAATTCCACTGGTGGAACCAAGCAGCCCAGTCTGACGCTGGTAATACTACAAAAGAAGGAAGAGCTGGAGTCCATGTTTTTTACCAGTGCTGTGTTTTGCTGTGGAATCAGTTTGCACTTGGCCTCAGAAATTGACTGGTGTGGGGAACCCAGCAGAAGAAGCTCAAACGAAAATCTGAATTGACCTTACATATAGGTCCTGTAAGAAACAATTACCCTAGAAAAAGATGAACTGGTGTCAGTGGAAATGGTATGGAAATTTGGATAAGGTATTTGGATGGTATGCTAACAGAAGCATTGCAATCAGTGGTGCACCAAAAACATGTCGAGATACTGAAGCATCGGCTGGAGGAAAAGGCTGGCCATGTAGAAGAAGATGGTGGACGTGTGGTAAAGAAGGACATTATGATCTCGCTGTCCTTTTACTGCCAGTCACAGGGATTTTAACTAGATCGCCCTGCGGTTAAGGGGAAAAGCGAAGGCTAAAGTAATTATTTATGGCCCCTGTTAGAAGTAAAGAACGTGGTGGGAGAATATCCAGTTAGTAGTGGCCATGTTTATAGTAGTGGAGCTGTTTCACCTAGTGGATACCAGATCTCAAGCGGCAATATGAACAAGTCCGTCTTCAAAACCTATTTTACTTCTTTAGCATATAATGCAAAGGCAATGTCAAGATGTTGAACAGTTTGCTTATCTCCATTATAGGAGTGATGCAGGTCCCTCTAACAGGATAAGATAGGAATAGCAGAGCTGATATGCCACTTACTGCTGTAGAACCACCCACAACCTGAACAGGAAATGTGAGCCTGAAGCTGTAGAACCACCCACGGCCTGAACAGGAAGTGGAAGCCTGAAGCTGTAGAACCACTCACAGCCTGAACAGGAAGTGGGAGCCTGAAGCTATAGAACCACCCGCAGCCTGAACAGGAAGGGTGAGTCTGAAGCTGTCTGTAGCTCTGTAAAAGAGCTTGGTGAGAAATGTCCTTTAAGATGAATGTATTTTGAGAACATGATGGATTTTTGGAGTGTGAGTTGAGAACCAGGTACTGAAAGCATGGTTTGAGCCAGAATCTTCCACAAATAACGCTGCAGAGAACCTTGAAGTGGCACCAGATTCAAAAGGAGTTGTTAGACCTGCCTTGGAAAGCAAGCTGTGTGAGAGTGCCCCCATCCAGACCACTAGAAGTTTTGGCAGATCAGAAAGTGTTGCTGGCTTACTAGTTGGCAGCAACCAAGGATCAAAAGGGAAAGAGAATGTCTGCAAGCATGATGTGCCTCTGATACCTCACACTCTGATGGCCAAAATGATCCTTATAAGAGAAGAGCAAGTTACCCAAGGGTCGTGCGGGTAGACTGAGCTTGCACATTTGGTCAGACAAACCACCAGAAAGTAAAGTTTGCATGAGTTGAGCATTGAAACGGACTATGTGTGTACTTTATTGCTGAGCCAGCTACATAGTAACTGCTAGACCCTTTGCCTTATCATCTGAAGCCCATACTGATCCCATGTTGTATGCTGTAGTCTGAGCACAGTAGCCACTTGTGGACTTGGACTGTAAAAAATAAAATCATCCTAACCTACAGATGATGAGTAGTAGAGTGCTCAAACCCTGGGCAGGTTGTAGCTATAATAATAATATTTATTTATATAGCACCAACATATTCCGCAGCATTTCTGTAGAATTACAGACAAAAAAGACAAATATTACACTGCAAAAAGTTACTTACAAATCAGGTGTGAGGACCCTGCTCGCAAGAACTTACAATCTATTAAGTCAGTTAAGTTTGTTTTGGTGGCTAAAGCAGAATCCTTAGTTGAGGTCAGCTAGTAGATAGCTACAAGGAGAACTGGTTGTCCTGCAGGCCCATCGAGTGGCTTGGAAGATAAGACCTGTATAATGCATACATGCCAACCTCTCCCGTTTTGCGGGGGGTCCCGCATTGGGTCCCCTCCCGCCCTCCCGGGGGAGTTGGCATTCCTCCCGCCGCCTGCAGGCGCGGGGTCCTTTAAATTACCGCGGGAAAGAGTAGCGCTGTCGTACTCTTGCGCCGGGGGGACCTCCCCACGGCGGTAAGCGGCCGCAGGGCCGCCACCCCCCGCGGTCTAAAACTGTGCGGGGAGGAGGCAGGGGGATCCTCCCTCCCCCCCCTCCCCTGTATGTACGGCCCCGGGTGTTTTCGCCGTACATACAGTTCAGGGCGCGGGGGGAAGTGACGCGCGGGCTGCGGGGGAGTGACCCCGGGGCTCCCTCTCACTTCCCCCGCGCCGCTGAGGAGATCGGGCAGGGGGGCCCCCGGCTGCGGGAGCCTGGTGAGGTAGTGGATTTTATTATTTTATTTTTATTAGTTTTAGGGGCTCTACCGGGCTAACAGAGAGGCAACTCCCGGGCAAAAAGGGGGGCACACCTGGCAACAAGGGGGGGCACTACCGGGGCCCCAAAGGGGGCCACTACCTGGCTAACAAGGGGGGGCCTACCGGCTAAAAAGGGGGGGCACTACCTGAAACAGGGGGGGCACCACCGAAACAAGGGGCACTCCTGAAACAATGGGGGCACTACCTGGCAACAATGGGGCACTACCTGCAACAAAGGGGGCACTCCCGGCAACAATGGGGGCACTACCTGGAACAGATGGGGGGGAAACCCTGCTAACAGATGGGGCACTACCGGCTAACAGATGGGGGCACTACCGGGCAACGAGGGGGCACTACCCGGGCCAAAAAATGGGGCACCCCGCAACAAGGGGGCACCCCCTTGGCAAACAATGGGGCATCCCTGGAAAACCAAATGGGGGGCAAAAACCTGGCAACCAATGGGGGCACTACCTGCTAACGAGGGGGAACTACCTGGCTAACGAGGGGGGCACTATTTGGGCTAACAATGGGGCACAACCTGGCAACAATGGGGCACTCCGGGCAAACAGAGGGGGGCACTACCTGGCTAAAATGGGGCACAAACCGGCAAACAATGGGGGCACTCCGGGCAACCAATGGGGGGCCACCGGGAAACCCAAAGGGGCACTACCGGGCTAACAGATGGGCACTACCGGGCAACGTGGGGCCTACTTGGGGCAACAGAGGGGGGCACTACCGGCTAACGAAGGGGGCACTACTGGCTAACAGATGGGGGAAATACCTGGCTAACAATGGGGCACTCCCTGCAAAAGAGGGGGGCACTACCGGCTAAAAGAGGGGGCACTACCGGGCAAAAAAAGGGGGCACTACCTGGAAACCCAAATGGGGCACTCCCGGGCAACAAGGGGGCACTCCCCTGGCAACAGATGGGGCACTCCCGGGCAACAAGGGGGGGCACTACTTGGCTAACAAGGGGGGCCCCTACCGGGCTAAAAAAAGGGGGGCACCTCCCTGGCAAAAAAGGGGGGGCATTACCTGGCTACAAATTTGGCTCTACCTGGCTACAAGGGGCATCTACTTGGCTACAAGGGGCATCTACCACCGTAAGGGGCACTACCTGGTTATGGGGGGCTACTACCTGGCTATAAGGGCTCTACCTGCTTTCTTCCAAGCCTTTATCCCATTAGGTGGAGGGGGTGTGGGTTTTTAAAGGGGGCGGGCATACCGACAAGAGGGGCGTGTCCATGAAAAATTTTGCCGGCGCGCAACCGCCCCGCCCACTAGAGTCCCTGCTTTTTCATTTTCAAAATTTGGCAACTATTGTATAGGGCCAAATTTTTGTGGGACCTCAGTTATAGACCTGGTTAGGACAGTCCTGGATACAGTGAGCTGCACAGGTAAAAGGGTTCCTGAAAATGGGTCAGTATAAGAAAGACAATACCCTAGATGAGATTGGAGATAGGCCACAGTGAGACCTAGTAAGGGGAGGGGGGGCCCAGGGGGAATTACAGGGTTTTACATATTTTTTAAGGCCAAAAAAAACAAACTCCACCATTCAGCCATTGTGCATATGTTGTCCAGAGGGAAAGGGAAAAAAAAAAACCCTGAAGTAGAAGCAAATTGTCCCCAATTTTTGGGAAAAAATTTTTCCCCACTCCAATCTGGTAATCAAATAAATCCCCCGGGTCAGCGACCCCCTCTCCCCCGAATCCTGGTCACTATAACTTTTTATATTTTTAAATCTAAAAGTAACCAGACCCTTTTCCAGAATCCCGGTCACTAAACTTGTTATTTATTACACAGAAATGTATCCAGACCCTTCCCCCCGAATCCTTCACTATAACTTGTTATATTACATCTAGAAATGTATCCAACCCTTCTCCAGAAAACCGGGCACAAAAACTTGTTTATATTTTTACACTAGAAATTACCAGACCCCCTTTCCCCAGAATCCTAGTCACTATAACTTTTTTTTTACATCTAGAAATGTACCAGACCCTTTTCCAGAATCCGGGCACTAAACTTTTTATATTTTTACTCTAGAAATGTATCCAGACCCTTTTCCCGAATCCCATTTACTTTAACCTTTAAATTACATCAAAATTACCAGACCCCCTTTTCCCCAAAACCTGTCACTAGAACTTTTTATATTATTACATCTAGAAAAGTATCCCAAACCCCTTCTCCCCAAAACCTGGCACTAGAACTTGTTTTATTATTACAACTAGAAATGTATCCCCGACCCCTTTTCCCCGAATCCTGGCCCTATAACTTTTCTATTATACACTAGAAAAGTACCAGCCCTTTTCCAGAATCCGGCACTAAAACTTTTTATATTTATTACATCTAAAATGTATCCAGACCCTTTTCCAGAATCCGGTCACTAAACTTGTTTTATTATTACATCAGAAATATCCAGACCCCTTCCCCCAAATCCAGTCACTATAACTTTTATATTACATCTAGAAATGTACCGACCCCCTTTTCCGAAATCCTGGTCACTAGAAATTTTTTTAATTTTTACACTAAAAATGTATCCAACCCTTCTCCCGAATCCCCTTCACTTTTTAACCTGTTTTATTTCCCTTAGAAATGTACCAGACCCTCCGAATCCTGGTCACTAAATTGTTATATTATTCATCTAGAAATGTATCCAACCCTTTTCCGAATCCCGGGCACTATAACTTGTTCTATTATTAATCTAAAATGTATCTAGCCCTTCTCCAAATCCTGGTCCTATAACTTTTTTAAAATTATTACATCTGAAATGTACCAACCCTTCTCCAAAACCCGGGCACTAAATTGTTATATTATTACATCTAGAAATGTATCCAACCCTTTTCCAAATCCCATTCACTTTTAAACCCGTTATATTACATCTAGAAATTATCTAACCCCTTTTCCAGAAACCCGTCACTATAACTTGTTAATTAACATCTAGAATGTATCCAAAACCCCTTTTCCAAATCCTGCCACTAAACTTGTTAATTATTACATCTAGAAAAGTATCCAGACCCTTCTCCAGAATCCTGTCATAGAACTTGTTATATTTTTATATGATTTTTCCTCCATGTGCATAACCTTTCATTTATCTGTGTTTAAACCTCATCTGCCATTTCCCCGCCCAGGGTCCAACTTATCCAATCCCCCTTTAATACACATTTTCCTCTATTGTTGTAATTTAACAGGGAAAATACAAGATTTAGGACCTTTAAAGGGGTTTTCTCGCTACAAAGATTGGTTTTTAATTTAAAAAACTTTTAAAAAAAAAAGCAGCTTTTGCAAATATGTTCATTACAAATGTCCTACTGATTTTTAGTTTGCCCTGTTTTGTATAGTACATCAGCTTCTCAATCTCATAGCAACCCACCTTTGACCCCTTTTCTCACTGGGTTTCAGGTCTGTATGACTCATCAGCCTCTGAATACAGGTTTGGAGCAAGAGCCCCTCCCGCCAGAATGCTTCTGGTGGGAGGGGAAGGGTCGCTTCTGTGTCGTGCTCCGGGTTAACCCTGTGTGTCCTGCTTCCTCCTCCCCACACAGATTAAAGAGCAAGTAGGGTTACGCAGTGACCCTGTGGTTTTCATAATCTGATGGTCTTGGGAAATTTACAACAGATCAGGGGGCATGTGAATGTTTGTGCTCTGCTGTACTAGGAACATCCTGATATATAACACTTTACAGCTGCCCTGTGTCTGTTCTACAGGGGCTTTTGTTTTTTTGGGGATGTGGGGAATTTTTTATGCTGGCAGGGGGTATAGGAACACTTATATCCCCCTGCTCTGCTATTAGCAACACCTTCACAACCTCTCCACCCATAGATCCCCCCTCCCGGCTCCGTGAGCTAACAAAAAAACTGATCCAGGAGCCGGGAAAAGACCTAGCAGCACACACATTTTTAACTCTGGGAGCAAAACCCGCTTCCCCCCCGCTGTACAGAAGTTATGGAGGAGAGCTGTCTGTGTGCTGAGGGGGGGGGAAAGGGAGGAGAAGAGCAGACAAGAAGCACCCCCTGAAAATTTAAAAATCCTATGCTGCCAACACACAAAGGGAGGCAAAGCTTTTAAGAGATAACTCCTTTAATAAAAGAAAGTAGATCCTTTATCGGTGGTGCCAACTGGAAAATGGATACGGTCCTCTGTAATGTAAGATAGACAGGGAAAGGCTCCTGTGAAAAGAACAAGAACCTGAGACAGATTTTAACTATTAAATATTGGTATATTTTTTGTTGATGTTGCATTACCTAAAATATTTAAAGGGGTTGTCTCATCTCAAAGTTTCATAGGATGTATGAATGAAATAATGCTGCTTTGCTCTGTCACTTCCTGGTCAAGCTGTCTGTAATTAGCATATGAGCTCCATGTATTCAGACTTCTGCTAATTAGATAAATCTCATGCTGTCAGGACCAGGAAAGCTTCTGAGTTAAAGTAAACAGCAGTAATTACTGGCTTTTGTCTAAAAGATCAGATAACAAACAAGCTCTCACTGTCCAAAGTTGTGAGCTGACAGGACCTGTGTGATAACATCACTCTCTGCTATCAGATAGAACAAACAGCAGGGGGAGAAGTACACAGGTCGGTCACTTGGGGAACCAGAGAGAGCCAGGAAGGGGATAAAATCACTTGTATCTCCTTAACAAAAAAAAAATGAACAACGCAATATACTGTATTTGGAAAACATCTTTATTTATTGTTACCAACATGTTGAAATCTAATCTTTGTAGTGAGACAACCCCTTTAAGTAAAAGTGCCACCTAGTTTGAATGAAACCACTAAGCTTTTGTACCTTAAAGGTATTTTCTCACTGCTATGATTAGCTATTAACATACAGGGAAAGGTAAATGAAGACTATTACTAAATACATTGCTCTTCCAATTTTGCTTTAGTCAAAATTTTATCTCCTCTTAGAGCACACAAGTTTCTCTGCTTACCGACCACCTCTCCCCACATCTCCTTTTCCCTCTTATCTCTTATTGCTCCAAACTGAAGTCAGTCAGTTCGACCATGGTGAGTCACTCCCTGCAGAGTCTTATCTCTAGCAGCAAAATTTGTGTATCTAATTAAATGAGAAGCTTACGTTATTTAAAGCTCTGTAGCCTTGTGTACTACACGTTATAAATCCCATATAGTCATGTCTGTGTAGCGGGAATAGCTAGTACCAAGAGAGCTGATACACCAATCACTGCTATAGAACGACCCAAAGACTGACCAGAAAGTGTGAGTCTGAAGCTTGCTGTGGATCTGTGAAACTTCATGGTAAGATAATCCCTTTAACTGAGATTTGCATCTACCAGGACCATAGTATGTGAAAAAGTTAGTAATCTTGTTTGTTTGGATCACATTGGTATGGACTTATCTTCTTTTAAAGGGAACGACATCTTAAGCTAAGATCAAAACCTCACATTTCAGGCGTCTTTAATGTGGATTAATTTCTTATTTTTACCCTCACTAATTCTCCACGTTCAATGCTTCAATCTGTGTCATGCTAACCCATGCCCCCATGATGTCTGGCTCTCTCCAGAAAGGCATTTAACACCTCATGAATGTGCAGTGTGCTGAGAAATTACACCCACTGATCTGCCAGAGATATTTACTCTTAATACACTCAAGGTCAAGAACTAACTTATCCAGGCGCGTAGCACTTACAGCCTTTGCAAAATAGTTGCTAATTAAAATAGCATCCTTTTTATTGGGAAGGTATCAGTTCTGGTCTAAAATATATTCTGCTTACCTTCCTGAAGTTTAGACGTAAAACAGAGCAGATTAAGGACAGGTCATACACATCCAGCCTGTTGCATCATCCAGGATTGGATTCAACAGGAGGAATTAAGCATAAAGCTATCTCCTATGCGTCTCTTTCTGGTTGGATCTGATCACAATTTTGGCAGAAGAAAATAGCAGCAAATGCACAATATCAAAACCAAGACATCGGTGGCCCAAGGGGTTTTCCAGGCCTGTCTTGACTGACTTGAGGGGTATTCCTGCTAGGGACATTTACAGCACATCTACAGCATATGCCATACATTTCTGCAAGGGCAACGCCTCAAGGACCTTCAGCTATCGGGAGAATGCAGATCTTAGTATGGTTGAAAAAAGACATGTGTCCATCACATTCAACTAAGGGTGGGGAAGGATGTGGATGAAGGGAGGGGTAGAGGGAATTTTTAAGCTTTGTTTCTACTACTGATAAAGACTTGGATCTCATAAGGCAAGAACCAATCTGCTCTAGATAAATACTTAAAGGGGTTTTGCCACAATGTAATGCTGACGTGGGATCCTCCAAAATGGGTATTAACTCACTTTTCTAAATATATGTGATTATAAAAAGTGAAGCCTGTGAGAGCTACAGCATTGCTCAGTCCCCCTTAGTTTCCTGAAAGTTTACATTAGACACGACCAGGACACTGACAGGAGCTGATGTGGCCCCGCTTGCGTGTTTGCACTTGTTATCTGATGACAGGAAACATGAAGGAGCTTGCAAGGGGCTGGGGAAAAAGTGCAGTGTATGAGTCTGTCTGCTGTATAGATAATCCACTGGTTGTAATGTTATTATTTGAGTAAACTTTAGAGACGCTCCTGCTACCTGGTCTCTGCTCATCCCCCTCCCTCTCACCCTTGCAGCCCTTCATGGCTCAGCATGATTTGTTTATATTCTGTGTTGAGCAGATAACAAGTAAGGAACTCACTTCGTGGCAAAACCCCTTTAATTTCTGCTCCCAAAGTTGCCACCAGACTGGATCTTTAAATTTATACATCTACATAACTATTATTATTATTTAGTAGAAAGTGGTTATCTAAGACTTTCTTTCAATCCCGAACTGTTCCTGCTGTGACCAGCTCCTGGGGCGGCTATTCCACAAAGTCACAATTCTTATGGTGAAGAATGCTTTTCTCCTCTGAAGATTGAATCCTATTTACTCTAGACCACAGGAATGTCATTTAGTCTTTTGAGTGGGATTGACACAAAAAAGTTTTTCTCCGTATTTTCTGTAGGGGACATTTATATACTTCAAGGGAACCTGTCTCATAGTTTATGTCCCACTTGCTGAGGACAGCACAAGCTAGTGTCAGACCTGCGGTTTCCAGTGCTGTGTCCCTTATTCTGTAAGATGCTGTAGTTTTAGAGCATTTACTCCTAAAATCTTATTCATGAGCAGGTGTTAGCCCCGCCCACCAAAGGCTAGCCCCGCCCACTGACAGTTATTCACATGTTTCTACCTATTCAAAAAGGGAAGATCTCTCCTTAGGGAGAGCACCGAACGAACAGCTTGTAGAGTTTTTGTTTTGCCTTTTCGCCCTCTACTTAGCATCTGCATATCACAAGGCATTATGGGAAAGGGGCTGAGAAGCCCACAGCGCCCTCTGTTGGTTGTAACAAATCCTCAATTTGCTTTTGACCCACCGAGTCTTGAGAAAGCAAAAAGGATTTTTTAGCCAAGCCAGTATCTCTCATCTGCAGACAACGCTGTTTCGGGATTTTTGTCCCTCTTCAGTGCAGACAGAGAAGATACTGGCTGGCTGTGTGGGAGGCATCGGGTAGCTCAGAAAGGGAAGATCTCTCCTTAGGGAGAGCACCGAACGAACGGCTTGTAGATTTTTTGTTTTGCCTTTTCGCCCTTTACTTAGCATCTGCATATCACAAGGCATTATGGGAAAGGGGCTGAGAAGCCCACAGCGCCATCTGTTGGTTGTAACAAATCCTCAATTTGCTTTTGACCCACCGAGTCTTGAGAAAGCAAAAAGTATTTTTTAGCCAAGCCAGTATCTCTCATCTGCAGACAACGCTGTTTCGGAATTTTGTCCCTCTTCAGTGCAAAGCAGAGAAGATACTGGCTGGCTGTGTGGGAGGCATCGGGTAGCTCAGAAAGGGGTCTGTAGATGAGAGATACTGGCTTGGCTAAAAAATCCTTTTTGTTTTCTCAAGACTCGGTGGGTCAAAAGCAAATTGAGGATTTGTTATAACCAACAGAGGGCGCTGTGGGCTTCTCAGCCCCTTTCCCATAATGCCTTGTGATATACCTATTCAAAGTAAGGCTATGTTCACACGGTGTAATTGCGCGCCGTAATTACACCCCGCAATTACGCCAGAGTTTGGGAGCTCGCCGGCCCCATAGACATTCATTATTCACAGCGCGTATACGCCGTGAATAATTGGCATGTCACTTCTCTCCCCGCTCGCCGTATTGTGCGAGCAGGGAGAGGAGACATAATCCATAGTTCTCTATGAGAACTGTGGATTACCGTAATGACTGGGACGTATTTCAGCCGTAATTCGCGAAATACGGGGTGAAATACGTCCCATTTTAAGTCATGTGAACATAGCCTAACAGGTTTATCAGTTGAGGTGGGCAGGGCATGAAAAGACTGACTCTTTGAATGACTCTTTTCTGGTTGAAAACTGCAGATTTGAGCACTAAATATTCTAAAACTACAGCATCTTACAGAATAATGGACACAGCACTGGAAACAGCATGTCTGACACTAGCTTGTGCTGTGTTCAGCAAGGAGGGTGTAACCTATGTGACGGGTTCTCTTTAATCATGTCTCCCTGGAGCCGTCTTTTCTCAAGACTAAATCGGTTCAATTCTTTTAACCTTTCCTTGTCACTTAAATGCTCCATTCCCCTTATTAGTTTGGTTGCTCGTCTTTGCAGTCTTCGTAGCTCTATTACATCCTTTCTATAAGCTAGAGCCAAAAACTGAACAGCACATACCAAATGAGGCCGCACCAAAGCTTTATACTGGAATTCAAGATGACTAGTAGTAATAGGAGAGCTGGTACAGCAAGGATCTTTAAAATAAAAAAAGAGCCCTGATTTGGGTCAACATCTATGAATTCACATGTGACACTTTTGTAACTTTGTAACTAGATACAGAGGAGTGTATAATACGACAGTATGAATGAAAGTCTCATGCGCCAAACATTTTTGCCGCATAACACTCAAAATTGGCTCATAGAGTATTATGCTCCATGCTTTGTATGACAGTTTTGCACAAAACTTTCTCACATTAAAATGTGTTGTCAGGTGCACATTGTGCCAAGTTTGGCCGCACGCCTGTTCATACATCTATAGAACCGACAATATACGGTAAAATAAATGGTAAAGGCGAATTCATAGAAGTTGCCCTTGGAGTCCTGGGGCTTGGGTCTCTACTGATCAGCATGTGATGACAGTGATGACTGTAAGATATGCATAAATGTGAATAATCTGTAAATGTGATTTATGAGGAAATATGTGTATATTAAACTTATACTGTATCGTCAATTGTAAATGGAGAATTTATAAGTATCACTGACTGGCCTGGAAATGGTTTCTATAGTTAATTGCAAGTGGTTAAATCAAGCAGGATGTACACAGAAGGGTTATTGCCTTAGACAATTGGAGTGATCAAAGGCCTTTACGTGACACAGAAGGCTTATTTCCTTTGGAACAAATTTTGCCAGGTGAATAGGATGCAATCAGGGGGGGTTATAGATAAAGAGTGCCCATACCTCATTTGCATGTGTCTACTGTATAATTTACTCACAGGGGGAAAAGGTCTTAACAGGATAGACACAATAAACATAAAAGTGTTTATTGCCCCAGGATTGATCACAGGAGAAATATCAGGATGAACACACAATGAACATAGAGGTGTTTATTACCCCAAAACTGATCAAAGGAGAGAGATTGTTTCCCCTTAATGGTGGGAAAATTGAGATCAGAAGGAAAAAATGACATAAATTTCCAGAATTAGATGACTGAGGGGAGCACTCTTGGAGGGACTCTTGGGAACAGCCTTGGAAGGAGAGTGTTTTAGGAATCTCTCAGACAGTCCAGAAGGGACCTTTTCCAGATTAGTAGATATACTCATAGATCTCCATATATGAAATTATTGTTGTTGTTTGTTTCACAGTTTGTGATATAATTGTTTGCAATTTCTGTGCTGTTACTGTGTTTTTCCCAGGGTGTGTTTTGTAAAGGTGTTTATGTTAGGGTTAATATATATATGTTTTACCCTGTACTTGATTCATGATTTATAACCTTGTGTGGTCTATGATTTTAATGTTTTTACCCCATTGTACCTCATTTAATTCTGGATAATATATAATCTCTTTTTAATACATTTGTTGTTGGTATGCTTTTACTTTGCTGACCGTCCCCTGAGAATCTAGGTGGGAATATTGTTGTTGTTCAATATTATTATTCTTGAATATTAATATTGTTAATAATAATTAATAACAATGACAACTTATTTTCAAGGTAAAGGATGAAGCCTATTATGGTAGACTAGGAAATGGGACACATAAATCATTCTACATTCCTCTAAGTCGCTACATGAATTGACTTTTTATAGACAGTAGATTGTACAAAAAAGTAGAAAAAAATTAATTTTAAAGAGGTCCTGTAGCCATTTCTGTTTCAGTAAATACTTGCGTTTTCCATAACATAAAAAACGATGGCACATCTTTACTGAGATCTTTGTGCTGTGCTGTTCCTCTGTTATTCCTTCTAGAAATGTATTACTGAATCTGACAGATGGGTGTTACCGATTGTGGGTGTGTTCCTGCACAGTCTGAAATTGTCCAATCAGTGCTGAGAGTCGCTGTGTGCAGGGACACACCCCTCTGAGAACTGGAATGGTAACACCCATTTGACAGATTCAGTAATACATTTTTAGGACGATTAACAGAGGAACAGCACAACACAGTTATAAGAGAAGATGCTACAGAATTGTAATATCACAGGAAACACATGTAACAGACATGTCAGGAGAAGTACTCTTTAAGTTTATAATCTCATTAAGGTAGTTATTAAGTGACTGTGCAAAGCAAATACTATAAATATTTTGAATATTATGAAAAAAAATGCTGTGTCTGTAAGGGTATGTTCACATGCAGTAATTTAGGCGCGCATATCACCGCGTATTTGCGCTATAATAAGATAAATTACGGTAATCCATAGTTCTCTATGAGAACTATGGATTACACCTTCTCTCCCCGCTCGTACAATACAATCGTATTGTACGTACAGGGAGATAAGTGACATGTCAATTACTTGCGGTGAATACACGGCGTGAGTAATGAAGGTCAATGGACTGGCGGGCTGCCGCCCCCTCCGCCCCCCACGCCGCCATAGTACGCGCGTAATAGCGCGAGCTCCCGAAACACACGATGTACGCGCCGCAGTACATCGTGTGTACATAACCTTTCTTGCTGTCTGTTCAATGACTTTGTTTAGTGACACATTATTACACAGGACCCCTAACATACAATATTAAAGGGGTTTTGTCATGAAGTAAAATTTACATGGGAAGCTTGCAAATGAAATAACAAACATTTTCACCATTCATCATTGTTAAAAATTCTGGACTGTTTTTGTTTTAGCTTCTACTTTAGTGATCCATTGTTTACAGCTCGTCTCCAGGGGATACGACCAGGGCTGGTCAGACATGCTCAGAAATCACTTCTCCTCTCAGGCAGCTACTGAGTGTTCAACCCCAGGTTCTGTCATTTTACTCCCGTCCTCTGGACTCCTTAGTAATTAGTCAAACAGTGCAAATAAATAAAGAAGAAACCTCAATGAGGTTTGTGCATTGATAAAGAGAAACAAAAACACAGGTTTGGTTCCTGCAGGGATTTGAACCTAGGACCCTTGTGCCTGGAGGCAAAAATTTTACCTCTCAGCTACCCACAATGCTTTATATAAACAGACTTTTCTTTGATTAGAGAGAGGAAAGGCCTGGTGATGTCACTCTGCTGGGTCACATGATATGTAATTCAAACAAATCACACACACCCCCTTCTGAGCACACAGAGCTGAAGAGCTGGATACAGGAGGTATGAAATGAGATCCTGGCAAAACCCCTTTAATTGATTTTGGGACGACCAATGTGTGTTGAAACCATAACTCTATGGAAAACTGGTAACTGGTTCTGAAGCCCAAATGTCACCAACATGATACAAAATGAGAATAAGGAAGCAGATAATATGTACAGATAAATGGTGTCCTCTTCCATAGAACACTACAAAGAGCTGCTGGAAGCTGGAAATCACTTTCTATGATGAGAACAGGAGCTTCTCTGAGTCATGGATTTTATTCACAATGAACAAAAAAAAAGAAAATAGGTCCTTCATTTTATGAGTAGTAGTAAAAACTAAATTTCGTTAACCACTTATTGCAGTGATGAGTTGATAAGAAGATGATATTTTAGGATGTGGTGAGATCTTATATTCACTTTTTGGGAAGTTCAAATTGGAACATAGGAAGTAGTGACTGTGAATGTTGCATATAAAAATGTGACCACATATGACTGGGATCCTAACTGCAACAATGCAAACCTGCAGGATTTTTTTTCCCACACGCAACATTGCCGGCATGAATGTTAACCCACCTTTGACAAATCGGCAACTTTTTTTTAAGGGTGTTGCAAAAACTAAATGTAAATTGCAATCCAATCGAACTCTGAAACAGTCGCAGCTCAGCAAGTTGCAAACAAATTACCCACATTTTTGGTTGTTACATAGCCAAAGTCATTGTTTAGCCCCAGCCTAAAATCAATGTGATAATGCCAGTATATGCCTCACTGGCTACACAAAAAGGGACATTAAAAATGTGTTCTCCAACCAGACAGCTACATATAGGTGACAAGCAGCCAGAATTTTGTTTAAAATATATCCTTTGACGCCTTATTTTTTGAATGTGAGAATTCTAGCTACGCAAAAACTTATTACAGTTCATTTAGATTTCATTGTAAATAAAAAATAAATTGTGACCAATTTATTTTACTTTTTGGCTGGGTTCACAATTTGCATTTTTGTTGTGCCTGAACAAAAATCAAAAAAAATGCAGGAAGTGCAGGCAATGACAAATAAACATATTAAAACCAAATGCAAAAAACGTGTTTCTAAAAATGCATTTTTTAAAAAATAATTTGCTTAAAAGAGTTTTCCCATCTGGCTGTTTCACAGAGCTTGCTCTTCACAGCCAGCTTCAGGTTCCAACTTCCTGTCCAGGCTGTGGGAGATTCTACATCTTCAGGCACACACTTTCTGGTCAGGCTGTGGCCGCTTCTACAGCTTCAGGCTCACACTTCCTGTTCAGGCTGTGGGCGGTTCTATAGCCTCAGGTTCCAACTTCCTGTTCAGGCTGTGGGCGGTTCTACAGCTTCAGGTTCAAACTTCCTGTTCAGGCTGTGGGAGATTCTAGATCTTCAGGTTCCCACTTCCTGTTCAGGCTGTGGGCAGTTCTAGAGCCTCAGGCTCCAACTTCCTGTTCAGGCTGTGGGCGGTTCTACAGTTTCCGGCTCCCACTCCCTGTTCAGGCTGTGGGAGGTTCTACATCTTAAGGTTCACACTTCCTGGTCAGGCTGTAGGTGGTTCTACAGCCTCAGGTTCCAACTTCCTGTTCAGGCTGTGGATGGTTCTACAGCTTAAGGCTCACACTTCCTGTTCAGGCTGTAAGCGGTTCTACAGCTTCAGGCTCCAACTTCCTATTCAGTCTGTGGGCAGTTCTACAGTTTTAAGCTCCCACTCCCTGTTCAGGCTGTGGGAGGTTCTACATCTTCAGGCTCCCACTTCCTGGTCAGGCTGTGGGCGGTTCTACAGCTTAAGGCTCATACTTCCTGTTCAGACTGTGGGCGGTTCTACAGCTTCAGGCTCCCACTCCCTGTTCAGGCTGTGGGAGGTTCTACATCTTCAGGCTCCCACTTCCGGGTCAGGCTGTGGGCGGTTCTACAGTCTCAGGCTCCAACTTCCTGTTCAGGCTGTGGGCGGTTCTACAGTTTCAGGCTCCCACTCCCTGTTCAGGTTGTGGGAGGTTCTACATCTTCAGTCTCCTACTCCCTGTTCAGGCTGTGGGCGGTTCTACAGCTTCGGGCTCCCACTTCAGGTTCAGGCAGTGGCCTGTTTTACAGCTTCAGACTCCTCCTTTCTGTTCAGCCTGTGGCCGGTTCTATAGCTTTAGGCTCCCATTTCCTGTTTAAAATGTAGCCAGTTCTACAGCTTAAGGCTCACAATTCCTGGTCAGGCTGTGGGCGGTTCTACAGCTTCAGGCTCCCACTCCCTGTTCAGGCTGTTGGAGGTTCTACATCTTCAGGCTCCCACTTCCTGGTCAGGCTGTGGGCGGTTCTACAGCTTCGGGCTCCAACTTCATCTACAGGCTGTGGGCAGTTCTACAGCTTCAGGCTCCCACTCCCTATTCAGTCTGTGGGAGGTTCTTCATATTCAGCCTCCCACTTCCTGGTCAGGCTGTGTGCGGTTCTACAGTCTCAGGCTCCAACTTCCTGTTCAGGCTGTGGGCGGTTCTACAGTTTCAGGCTCCCACTCCCTGTTCAGGCTGTGGGAGGTTCTACATCTTCAGTCTCCTACTCCCTGTTCAGGCTGTGGGCGGTTCTACAGCTTCGGGCTCCCACTTCATCTTCAGGCTGTGGCAGGTTTTACAGCTTCAGACTCCTGCTTTCTGTTCAGCCTGTGGCCGGTTCTATAGCTTTAGGCTCCCATTTCCTGTTTAAAATGTAGCCAGTTCTACAGCTTCAGGCCCCCACTGCCTGTTCAGGCTGTGGGTGGTTCTACAGCTTCAGGATTCCACTTCCTGTTCAGGCTGTGACCGATTCTACAGCATTGACTGACATTTCATCTCTGCTATTCCTAGCTGAGCCTGTTAAGGGACATTGGTGATGGAGGGGTCTAAACAGTCAGACACAAGGCTACAAAGGGTAAGAGTTTGTTTAAACCAGCAGGAGATAAGAACTACTTTAACTCCTGAAATGAAGCAAAATCAGAAGAGCAATGTGTTTGGTAATAGTTTTATTTACCTCTACCTTCATGTTTCATGCTTATCATTGTGGTGAGAAAACATGTTTGGTTTGTTCTTAAGTTGAATTTGTGTGTAAATCGGAACAGGTAATTTTTAAAAAATGTAACTCCTGCCAATCTTTTTTAGTTTTGAATAGTTAATTAATACCCCTTTCACGTTCATTTTGTTGTATGTGCCCCTGTTAGTACATGTGTTTTTACATGTGTGGTGTGACATGCTGGCACTACAAATACAAGCATGTCATACCACACGTGATTAACACATGAACTTATCATATGGATGCAGAGTAGTACATTTATTTAAAATGCGTAGTGTGACAGCTGAACTACAAATGTCAACACCACCCATGCTAAACACATACTTATCATATGGATGCAGATTGGTTTATGTGTGGTCTGGAATGCTGGCATTTTTAGTTCCACACCAGCTGCCTGTATGCATCTGCTCTAAAACTACAAGTACCAGCATGGCACAGCACACGTTACACACACGTACTAATCTGCAGCCATATGATTAGTACGTATGTTTAACTCTTGACCCTGTGCAGCGCCTATCTCTGCCGGACCATGTCAGCCCCCATGTCTTCCCAATAACGACTCTGAGACATAGATTGGATGTATTGGCCACAGCAGCCATTTTATTAACGTAACATTAAACACAAACAACATAAACGAATGAGTATAGCCCCCCCCTATACCCATTCGACCGCGCATAACCACCTTTTTCAACAGACCTCCTAGTTAACACTTGGGGCTGAGGTCCTTGGAATTACCATAACCCCCGACCAAGCCTGGCGTCCATTCTTCACCACTTCTCCAGTAGTTTACCCTTAGCCATCACACCAAGCCCAAGAGCACCAAAACCACCTCAGGTGGCTCACCACTGTTCACCTGCTCCCAAGGACCTTGCCCTGCGGAGCCCAAACCTTCGCCAGACCGGTCACTTCCAATGAGGAGCCAAGCCGAAACCTGACTCCCCCACCAATTTTCACTGACTCCAAGGACCCCCATCCCGCCAGCCACTGCGACAACCGTAACCTCTACGCAACTACCCCGCAACAACAACCACCTCAAGCCGCCACGAGAATCCCCCAGCAAACCATCACAACAAAAAAGGGGAGGGAGGGTGGTACTCACTCTTTTGTCTCTGCGCCGGACTGTTCCCGCGCGGCGCAGGGCGGAGGTTATATACCCCCGCCCCTCCCCTCTGCGCATCACGCAACGCGCCTCATGCGGCGTGCGCCACGCACCGCGCATCACACCTCCCCTGCCCCCCCACTGGAGTCGGCGCACCGTGTCATGTGGGGCCTCCCTCCAGGGATGCACCCCACGAAGCTCTCAGGAAGGCACTCTGCTAGTGAAGAGTTCTTATGATGGTACTCTGCTGGTGGGCAGCTGTCACTCATGCATTCGACTTGGGGGGAGCTCTCAGGAAGGCACTCTGCTAGTGAGGAGCTCTCAGGATGGCACTCTGCTATTGGGGAGCTCTCAGGATTGCACTCTGCTATTGGACAGCTCTCAGGAAGGCACTCTGCTATTGGACAGCTCTCAGGAAGGCATTCTGCTAGTGAGGATCTCTCAGGATGGCACTCTGCTATAGGGGAGCTCTCAGGATTGCACTCTGCTAGTGAGGAGTGCTCAGGATGACACTGCTATTGGGGAGCTTTCAGGATTGCACTCTGTTATTGGGGATCTCTCAGGATGGCACTCTGCTATTGGACAGCTCTCAAGAAGGCACTCTGCTAGTGAGGAGCTCTCAGGATGGCACTCTGCTGTCGGACAGTTCTCAGGATGGCACTCTGCTATTGGACAGCTCTCAGGATAGCACTCTGCTATTGGACAGCTCTCAGGATGGCACTCTGCTATTGGACAGCTCTCAGGATGGCACTCTGCTATTGGACAGCTCTCAGGATGGCACTCTGCTATTGGACAGCTCTCAAGAAGGCACTCTGCTAGTGAGGAGCTCTCAGGATGGCACTCTGCTATCGGACAGCTCTCAGGATGGCACTCTGCTATTGGACAGCTCTCAGGATGGCACTCTGCTATTGGACAGCTCTCAAGATGGCACTCTGCTATTGGACAGCTCTCAGGGTAACACTCGGCTAGGGGGCCAATTCCACGGCGGCATTTTACTATGCAGGCACTAAGCCGGCATGTTGTGCTATGCAATTAAATGCCCAAAGACTCGGAGGGGAGAGGGTTTGAAAACAGTGTGTGCAGATGCCGCCTGCCTCCAAGAGAGTTAAATGTGATGGCCCGATGGAGCGATGTCATTATTGGGCGTGACTCAGTGTGTGGCATCGGCATACTGAGTCACACCCCATAAGTCTCTGTTCGTATCTAGGAGACAATCAAAAGTCGGGGGCTGCCTGTATATGTTTCACTTCTCATATTAATTATGGTCACGCAGTATTATTATATTTTCTATATTTACCTGATAATATGATATTCTTTCATACCATTTGGTACTTTGAATTGGAGAATCTAATGGGGGTGTTTGCAGACCATTTCTGTGTCAGTATTTTGGGCTTTTATCATGTTTTTATATAGGATTTAATAATAAAAATGTGTATTTTTATTCCCTCATACTCTCTATATCAGTACAGTTTATTAAATTTATTAAAAGTCAATGTCGAAAAGATGATGTCTGGATAAATCAGCATATTTGATTGCATTGATTTCTGCTTCAGGTTATTTTATAACTAGAAATACAAAGTTTTACTACATATGAGAAAGCGCTCTCTGTGCAAAATCAGTCCAAATTTAACAGGGCACATGTCCGTAACACTTGATGCTGCTTGCCTTGGGTATGAGTCACTTGCTCTTCTTAACACTCCTAAAAGATTAAAATATCTGTGCCACAACAGGAAAATAATCTTGTTGCCATACAGCAGGGGGTCTCAGCTACGATATTCCATGACTCTTCAAAGGCCAAGACTTGGAATGATCTATCCAAATACATGCGGCTCAAAATCATTCACACTCTTTAATGAGCTAAGTAAGTACTAAATACAGCAAAGAAAGTGGCATCAATAGACACATCAAAATAATGTAATTTACTTCTAATTTATAAGAACAAACCAATTTCTAATGCCATGCAAACTATTAACTATTAAGGCTGCAAGAACTGTAAAAACCAAAATAGTTGAGAAGATAAAACATAATCACGTATACCCTTTGTAAATGATCTCCACTTAGTCAGCAATGTTAAGGAGTAAATAAGAGTGTAAAGTTTTCATGGGAACTAACTAATAGGACCGCTGTTTCCTGGGTTAGGCAGGCTCATAGTCCCAAGACATTTAAGGGGTTTTGCCACGATGTAATGTTGACATGGGATCCTCCAAAATGGGTATTTAATCACTTTTCTAAATATATGTGATTAAAAATATTGCAGCCTGAGAGAGCTTCAGGCTGCCTTACCTGCCCTTAGTTACTTAAAAGCTTCTATTAGATACGACCTGACAAGAGCTGCTGGCCGGGCTTGCGCAGAGAACACTTCTTATCTGATGAAAGGGAGCTGAAGAAGCTTTCAAGGCACCGGGTAGAAATATGTTGTCTTTTGTATACAGAATCCACTAGTTGTAGTGTGATTATCTGAGTAGATCCCTGCTTTATCTGATGACAGGGAACATGAAGAAGCTTTCAAGCTGCTGTGGAGAAAAGGTGTTATCTTTTGTATACAGAATCCACTAGTTGTAGTTGATTTTGATTTATCTGAGTGAACATTTCAACAGCTGATCCCTTATGCATGTTTCCCTGTTGTCTGTTGCATATTTGGTACTTTCCTCTTCTGCTCTCTCTCTCTCTCTCTCTCAGCTCAGCGTGGCTTGGTTTACATTTGCTTCTTAGTAGATAAGGCACGTCCTGGCAAAACCCCTTTAAGCCTAAAACTGTATTTTTTCTTTGAACTAGCCTCACCAGCTTTATTTGCAACTCTTATTTATAGTACACAGAAATTCCTAGGCCATCTGGCTACTAACTAACTGGGATCATTGTGTTAACAGATTGTCATGGTTCATGCCGCAGTCCCCGCTCTGGAACGTGGAGTTGCCCGTGCCTCTGTTCTGGCCCCTGACCCCCCAGCCAGTGAGTACTTACCTGTCCACAGTCCTGCTCTGGTCCTAGCTGCTGCAGGTGACCCATGCCTGCCGAGATTTACAATACCTAATTGCCTGGCCAATAGCCACTCACCACCAGAGACTTAAGAAACTTCCTAGGACCTAGGAGTCCTCCGCAGCCAAGTCCAACCCTCCTTGCGGTGGCCTCTGGTGACTACCGGGGGCTCCTTAGACTCTGCGCCCTAGCATGGTCTGCACCATCTCTAGCGGTGACCCAGAATATCCACTATCCCATCTATCATTACACAGATCAGACGTTTTTTGAGGGAACCCTCACCTCTGGCAGCTAATGAGGCTCATTAGACAGTTTACATCTAGACGTGTAAAGATTACAGTGGTGAAGACGTGGCCTGGAAAGTGGAGGACCACCATTGGCATCACTAGCTGTGGGAATCTGGGACAAGTGCTCCACATAATTGGGTATTTGCTCCTTTTAATTGTATCCGTATCCTCAAAATAGGGATCCAGCTGAAAATTCTGATGGGCAGAAGGTCATTGGTACAGACGGCATGTTGTTATCACTGTATTACATCACCTGCCCCTGGCCCCATAGCATAAGAGGAGGACCCAGTCACTCTGTATGGGAATATGGAGGGATGATTTCATTTTTTTCGATAGCACAACGAGGGTATTGTTACTGTATAGACTCTAAACCAAGCACCATTACTGTTTTGGGGCATTGTTGTTGTCTGTGGGGGGCACTATAACTGTGTAAGGAAAGGAGTGAGGTACTATTATTGTATTATTAACATTGTTACTGTGTAAAGCAAAGATTTAGGGTACTTTTATTGTGTGGGACATTATTACCATTTAGGAGACTGTGTATCGGGAATCTGTACTGCGTTGAGGAAAAGATTGGGTCTGAGGAGGATTCTGGAAGAAATAAGAAGCCTAGGATGGTTGTGTTGGAAATTCTGTAGAGAGGAGTCATGGCTGTAAGAAGTCTGTAGATTTCATTCAGATAGATAAGAACTAAAGAACTGAATTCCGAGAAGATGTCACCTGTGAGTCACTGAAATTAGCTGCACTGTAATCACCAATACAGTCTGCAGAGTGTGTGTGTGGAATTGGTATCTACCACACTATGGTCACTGTATGGTGGTAATATAGTTCTTACTATAATGTTTTAGTGTAATGCAATACAATATGATCTCCAATATAATTTTTCTCTTTTTGTTAAACTATGACCCACATGTACATGTGCACCAGGATTGTGACATAAGCTGTGGCACATAAGTGGTGCAGCATATTGTGAGTAGCTTTAGACAGATTTATGAGATGAATGGGGCAAAAGGAATTGTCAGCTCTGCTGAGCGCTCTCTTTTTCAGCTTCAGAGTGGGCGTGGCTCTGTGAGAATGTGGGCGTGGCCACGATGCAAAATTCTGAGACACAAGTGTGACAAAAATCTGATGCAGAATTTTGGAGCAATGTGCGCCAACAAATGCTCAGTTTAGATAGTCAAGTCTAAAGAAGATGCAAATTTATCTAAGTTTACTGTTTAATTTTTAGACAGCATTTGAAAATATAGGCCACTGTATCCAAAAATTGCTTGACTGACATGAAAATAACATGTCTATAACTGTTTTAGGGCCTTATGTATTGTGTCTAGCAGTAAGGCTGTCTTTGCTGCCCATAGCAACCAATCACAGGCCATAGCAACCAATCAGAGCTTATAGCAACCAATCAGGGCTCAGCTTTTATTTTTCCAGAGCACTATGTGAAATGTTAGCTGAGCTCTGATTGGTTGCTATGGGCTCCGATTGGTTGCTGTGGGCAACAAAGACAGTCTTACTGCTCGACAGTTTTCATACATAAGGCCCTTAGAACTGATGTATAATCTAGACCACAAGCTAATGTCTATAACTATATTACTAGCCTCAAAATTTTTTTAAATTTTTTTTGCAAACCTTATTGTTATGGTTTGTCCAGGAATTTTTGGCAGGTTGACAAGCCTGAAGGGGTTGTGTAACATAGAAAATCCATTACAAAACATTTTAGAAAATATTGAGTTAAAAGAGGGAGATGCAAAGAAAACTTACAAAAGTCTATTTCAGTGACTTAACCCATAACTCTGTAGTGGCTTTGCAGGGAAATTAAACACTTGGGGCGACATGTATGAATGGGGCTGCACCAGATATTTGGAGTCTTTACAGCCCGCTATCTGGCCATGCCCCGTTCATACATTCTAGAGGGTGCACTAGAACCGTACGAAGCTATAGATTTATGGCTTCGCTACGGCATTTCTGGGTGCATTACTGCTGGAACAAGTAGAGCACTTTCAAAGTGGTTTACGTGAGCCAGAAGTGTTACCCGAGCACTAGAATGTGCCTGATTTATAACCGCTGTAGAGCGGGTTCATAAATCAGGCGCATTCTACACTAATGTTAGGCGCATGAAAGAAATGAAAGTTGAGCTATGATAGGTTGGCATTAACAACAGGGACCTGTTGTTAATGCCAACCTATCATAGCTCAACTTTCATTTCTTTTACTGCTTTAGAAAAATTAAAGCTGAGCTCTGGTTGCTGTGGACAACAAAGACTGTTTTACACTTAGGCAGTTTTCATAAATGTGGCCCATGGTTTTACAATTTTGTCTTGGATTATTGTAGGTTTTGTTGTATTATTGTCTTTGTTTTGTAGGTTTGTTGTATTATTGTAGGATTTTTGGAGGTCTATTGTATTATTGTAGATTTATTGCAGGCTTGTATTATCGTAGGTTTTTTTGTAGGTTTATTATATCATTGTAGCCTTTTTCTGTAGGTTTGTTGTATTTTTGTAGGATTTTTGAAGGTTTATTGTATTATTGATGGTTTCTTATGTAGGTTTATTGTATTATTGTAGATTTTTTGTAGGTTTGTTGTATTATTGTAGGTTTTTTTGTAGGCTTGTTGTATTATTGTAGGTTTGTGTGATACCATTATTGAATTCTGTAAATGTCATACCTTTAGGGGCCGTTCACACGGCTTATTTCGCCGTGGATTGGCGCCGTGTTGCGCGCCGGATTTGCGCTGCAGTACGGCGCCAATCCGTCGCAGTAATTACGGTAATCCACTGTTCTCATAGAGAACAGTGAATTCCGTCGCTCCTCCCCGCTCGGCGAATCCGCCGGGCGGGGAGAAAGTCACCTGCACATTATCCAGGCACAATACGCGCCAGGGATAATGCAAGTCTATGGGGCCGGCGGGCCGCGCCCCCGCCGCGCCCTCTGCCCCTTATTCAAGCCGGAATTGTGAGCGCAATCCGGCTCACAATTCCGGCTTGAATAAGCCGTGTGAACCGGGGCTTACTTTTACTTGTGTATATAATGCAAGATACATGAGGACAGGATCTGGCACTGAAGTTGTTTTCCCTGGCACTGGCACCATCCACACAGTGGTTATAAAGGATAGTCGACTACAGAGAAAAGGAGCACTGCTATAATCTAGTGACCAACAAAACAACTCCATTCATATTAATTCTGTCACCAGCAAAGAATAGCATGAACTACGGAATAATTCAACGTACAGAGATTTGGGACATCGAATTAGCATGACGTTTTTTTTGTGCAAAATAATAGGAGAATTTACTGCTTTTACAACTATCTTGGATGAATAAATTGATAAAGGAGTTTTTTCTTTTCCACTTATTTACCATGTAGAACCTTCTTATTTTATCCTTTTTTTCTATCATGCATTCTTTTTAACGTGCCACGTCATTGGCATAGAAGCAAGATTAACAGGCATTACCACCATAATCCGGCCATATTTGCCTATAAAGTACATTAGGAGAATTCTTCATCAGTAAAGTGGCAATCTGCATATGGGGAGCAGAAGTAGTAGTACGGATAGGGGAGGTGCAGCATGACCTGGCATGCTGGCACGCAGTGAGTTGCACAAGAGGAGGGGAAGAAGCGGGAGCCGGGGACAGGTTATTTATAGACCTACCCCGGCACCCGGGAGAGCAGTTGGCGCAGCACGTGAGGAGCAGTCCCGCCCACCCATGTTTGCGGATGGGTTGGTGAGGTTGTGAGACCATGATGGGTGAGGAGTTTGTTGTTGGGTGAGTGGTTCAGCGGTTGTTGTCTTTGTGCCTTTTGTTGTAATGATGACATGGTGGCCTGTGGGCGGCTGGGGTCCTTTGAGTTGGTGGTAGGAAATTGGTGAGGGAGCCCTTTGGAGTAAGATTCCCTCTGAGTTTTTTGGCCATCTGTAGTGTGCTAGGCCGCAGAACTGCTATGGAACTAGGCATACTAAAGATTGGAAAGTGCAAATGTGAACATGTTGTCTCCTTCTATTTCTTCACTGAAAGAGGAATTTAAAGCTTGTTTCTCTGGGGTTGGAAAGTTAAAAGATTTTCAGTTACAGCTTCACATTCACCCACATGTAAAACCTATTGCACAACCAATGCGTAGGCTTCCTTATAGCATGAGATCACCTGTGGAGAACAAGCTTGCAGAACTACTGGAACTTGATATCATTGAACCAGTGGAAGGACCCACCCCCTGGGTATCTCCATTAGTTGTTGTACCAAAGGGAACTGATATTCGGATCTGTGTGGACATGAGACGTGCTAACCAAGCTGTACTCAGACAAAGACAACCAATACCCACAATTGAAGATGTTCTACATGAGATGAATGGGGCAAGTGTCTTCAGCAAATTGGATTTGAAATGGGGTTATCATCAAATTGAATTGACCCCAGCATCTAGAATCATTACAACATTCGCAAGCCACAAAGGTCTTTTTAGGTACAAGAGACTGATGTTTGGTGTATCCTCAGCACCTGAGGCTTATCAACATGGGATTCAGCAAGTGTTACAGGGGTGTGAAGGCACACATAATATTTCTGATGATATAATTGTGTGGGGAACAAACACACAGGAGCACGATGAACATCTCCGTGCAGTGCTGAAACGCTTACTGGTGAAAGGACTGACTTTAAATGAGATGAAGTGCAAATTTCAATGAATAAGATGACTTTCATGGGCCACGTGCTGTCTGATAAAGGGATTGGTCCGGAGGACAGTAAGATCAAAGCTGTGTCTGATGCCAGAAACCCTGAAAACCCTGCTGAAGTGCGAAGCTTTCTTGGGTCAGTCAATTACTGGTCAAAGCTTATTCCAGATATGGCGACTGTAAGCGAACCCCTGAGACAGTTAACCCGCAAAACAGTCCCTTGGAAGTGGGGGTTTTCTGAACAAAACGCATTTAATGAACTTAAGAGGCGGCTTACCTGTGCCACAACTTTAGCCTATTTCAATCCTACTGCACAAACTCAAATTATTGTCGATGCCAGCCCTGTAGGATTAGGTGCCATCTTAGTACAAAGGCAGAGCACAGGCGACTACAGACCTATTCAGTATGCAAGCAGATCCCTTACTGATGTGGAAAGACGGTATTCTCAGACTGAGAAAGAGGCTTTGGCTGTTGTTTGGGGATGTGAAAGGTTCCACACCTATCTCTATGGACTTGAGTTTGAAATTGTAACAGATCACAAGCCACTGGAGGTGATATATTCTCCTCGATCAAAACCATCAGCCAGAATTGAGAGATGGGTTCTTCGACTGTTGCCATACCGATTTAAAGTGCAATACAGGCCTGGACCTACTAATGCAGCAGATGCACTTTCCAGATTGTCCCAGTCTTCAGCACCATGTCATAACTTAGCAGAAGAGTACATACGTTTTGTTGTTGCGAAAGCCATTCCCCAAGCATTGACACCACGGGAGGTGGAACAATTGTCATCAGTGGACCCAGAAATTAAACAGTTGAGAAAGTGTATCAGACATGAGACATGGAAAGATTGTGACCCAGGATATCACAGAGTCAAACATGAACTGAGTATTGCTGGACAATTAGTTCTACGGGGAAATCGTATTGTGATGCCTAAAGAATTACGAAAGCAAACTTTGAACTTAGCTCATGAGGGCCACCAAGGTATTGTGCGAACCAAACAACGATTACGCGAGAAAGTTTGGTGGCCAGGAATCGACAAGGATGTGGAACGTATGGTTTCTTCATGTCGAAACTGTCAACTGGTGGGCAGCAAACCTAAACCAGAACCAGTAACACATACTGTTCTACCTAAGGGACCATGGGAAGATCTGGCTATTGATCTGTGTGACATCCCATCTGGACACCATCTCTTAGTCGTTGTGGACTATTATTCAAGGTGGCAAGAGGTGGTAATTCTCACTAAAGCAACTTCATTAACAGTAATTGAGGGGTTGGAGCACATCTTTGCTTTTCATGGTTTGCCTAAATGGATTGTGAGTGATAATGGTCCCAGTTCATTTCTCAGGAATTCCAGGATTATCTAAAATCTAATGCCATTGAACACTGTTGTACAACCCCATACTGGCCACAAGCTAACGGGGAAGTGAAACGTCAGAACCGAACCCTGTTGAAAGTTTTACGGATTGCTCATTTAGAAAGATGGGACTGGAAAAAAGAACTATGGCGATTTCTTTTGGCTTATCGAACCACCCCCCACACTATAACTGGAGTGAGTCCTGCTGAGCTTCTTTGTGGTCGCAAATTCAGGACAAAATTGCCAGATGTTGGGTCTTCTTCTCCTACAGTTTTGGAAAAATTCCGGGAAATTGATGAGGAAAGGAAGATCTGAGCTGAACGATATGCAAACCATCGGCGCCACTGTCAAACTAGTGGCCTTAAACAAGGAGATAAGGTCCTGCTTCAGAATGATCGTTCTAACAAACTGTCTCCATTTTTTGAGCCTGAGCATTATACTTTGAAGGAAAAAAAGAGGAACTCAGGTGGTGCTAGAGGATTTGGATGGCAATACAAAAGTGCGGAATGCATCCTTCATGAAGAAGTTTCTTGATTCGGAAAGCCAAGTGTTGGAGGACTGCGAGCCAGCACAAAGTTGTAGTAGTACTTTAAGTGATTCTGACACCAACCCCCAACCATCCACCTCAGAATTGCCAAGAGCAAAGCGTGCAATAAATCCAGCGGTTTACCTCAAAGACTATGTGTATGGACAGGAGTTTACAGTTTAAAGTGTTTGGTGTTTTTTTTTCCTTAACCATTATTTTTCATACTGTTAATTATTGTTTATGGATCTATTGTTCATGTTATATGCTTCTTCAAGGAGAAGAGGGATTGTAGTGTGCTGGCTGCAAAATGTTACAATATTGTATATATCTGGCTGGGTGCAGGGAGGAGTCAGATTCAGTCTGAGTGAGAGCTTCAAGGAATAAAGCAAGCAGCCTAAAGTCTGTCCTGTGTTCATACACTACACCATCTAAACAAGATCTGGCGAAGGTGGGCTCTTTTAGGCTGGTATCCCTGGAGAGTAGAAAGAGTTGAGCCATCATTAGTGGCTTTTGGTACCTCTGAGCCAGTGGAGTACGGCTGGGGGTAATGGTGTTTTTCCCCTCTGGGGTTTTGGTCGCCAGATCACCTTGCTCCAAGGGCCACAGCTCCATCTGTTTATATGTTCGACAAGTATTGGTTTCGGTGGTTGGAGAGTGTTGTACTTCGGTACTTGTTTACAATTTCTAGATATTGGTATGGTTATGGTCATTTATATATGTATGTATATACAGATTTTATAGGCATATATATATATGCCGTGGTCCATTGGATCCACTACTGCGAACCGTGACAGTAAGATCCGGCCGTGGATCCCGCCAAGGTGCCGCTGCCTGGTGACACAGACCTCACAGCTATCGTGACTCAGCAGTCGCAACAAATCGCACAACAAGCACAGTAGCTGAACCAGTTGACCACTATGTTACAACAGCTCCTGACCAACCAACAACAGCCGCTCTCTCCTCCCGTTGCGACGTCTCCACCAGCAACAATGGGCCCCAAGCTTCGACTGGGGACCCTAAACTCTGCAGGGGATTTATTACCCAGTGCTCTATGTACATTGAATTAATGGCTGATCCATTTTCCACTGAGCGTGCTAAGGTGGCATTCGTGGTCAGCCTACTGTCCGGAAAGGCCTTGGCTTGGGCAACACCTCTTTGGGACAGGAGCGACCCGGTGACTGCGGACATGCAGGCCTTCCTTTCTGAGTTCCGCAGCGTCTTTGAAAAGCAGGCATGAGACTACTCTGCGGAGACCGCCCTCCTGAATCTGCGCCAGGGCGATTCTTCGGTCGGTGACTATGCGGTGCAGTTTCGGACCCTGGCATCGGAACTATCATGGAATGCCGCCGCCCTGTGTACCACCTTTAAGAAGGGTCTTTCCAGCAGAGTTAAGGACACTCTAGCGGCTAGAGACCTACCGTCTTCCTTGAGCGAACTGATCCACCTGGCCACTCGCACTGATGTGCGCTTTGCCGAGAGGCAAGAGGAACTTCGCCAGGAACGTGACCTAGCCTGGCCACGCCGACTGGCTCCGGTCTTCCAGAGGCCTCCAATGCCGCTTCCCCTGCTGTCTGGTGAAGAGCCCATGCAGGTGGATCGGGCTAACTTATACGATCAGGAGTTGTCCCGTCGTCTGGTTGAAAAACTGTGCCTGTACTGTGCCAGCCTGGAGCACTTCCGTAAAAGTTGCCCACTTCATCCTCTGTGGCAGGGAAACGCCTGCACCTAGGTCATGTCGGAGAGGCATCCCTGGGTGTGAACTCTTCCTCTCCACATCTATCCATGGAAGTAGAGGTCTTTTCTGGACTCCGGCTCTGCCGGGAACTTCATCCATGCCACTCTGGAGAAGCCTTCGGTGATATCCTCCGTCAGTGGGGAGCTCCTTAGTGACGCTATCCGGTACATGACCAAGCCGGTGTCCCTCCATGTGGGGGCTCTACACAAGGAGAAGATCACCTTCTACGTTCTACCCCGGTCTTCCTCAGCGATCCTGTTGGGGCTCCCGTGGCTGCAGCGCCACGCCCCTACGCTCAACTGGAGGACTGGTGAAGTGTTGCGCTGGGGTCCCGACTGTCAGAGTCGCTGCCTGGTGGCCCCTCGGCCAGTGCAACTCACTTTTCCTCAGCGTTTCTCCAGGTCTCTGCCGGGTCTGCCCACGGAATACCAGGACTACGCGGACGTCTTCTCTGAAAAGCAGGCCGAATCTCTTCCTCCTCATCGCCCCTATGACTGTCCCATTGATCTCCTGCCTGGGACCAGTCCTCCCCGGGGCAGGGTCTACCCGCTGTCTGTGCCCGAGACCCAGGCCATGTCGGCCTACATCCAAGAGAACTTGCAAAAAGGCTTTATTCATAAGTCCTCCTCACCCGCCGGTACTGGCTTTTTCTTCGTCCAGAAGAAGGATGGTTCTCTCCGCCCCTGCATCGACAACCGAGGCCTTAACAAGATTACCATGAAAAACCGGTACCCCTTGCCATTAATCTTGGAACTCTTTGACCGACTTCAAGGAGCCAGGTTCTTTTCCAAGTTGGGGCATACAATCTCATCAGGATTCGTAAGGGAGATGAGTGGAAAACAACTTTCAACACTCGGGAAGGCCACTTTGAATACCTGGTGATGCCCTTCGGCCTGTGTAATGCTCCCGCGGTCTTCCAGGAGTTCGTCAATGATATCTTCAGGGACCTGCTGTATACTTGTGTCATCGTATACCTGGACGATATCCTGATATTTTCTCCTGATCTCCGGTCCCATCAGACACAGGTGCGCCAGGTTCTGCAGCGTCTACGCAATAACCGCCTGTATGCGAAACTAGAGAAATGCTTGTTCCATCAATCCAGCCTGCCCTTCCTCGGATATATTGTCTCCGACCGGGGTCTACAAATTGACCTTGCCAAGTTATCAGCAATTCTGCAATGGCCATGGCCTGTTGGCCTTCGGACCATACAACGTTTTCTAGGATTCACTAATTATTATCGGCAGTTCATCCGCCACTTTTCTATGTTGGTGGCTCCGATCGTGGCCTTAACCAAGAACAAGCCTAATCCGAAGTGTTGGCCAACAGCAGCTGAAAAATCCTTCTCTGTACTGAAGGCGGCCTTTGCCTCCGCACCCATCTTGTCACGCCCTGACCCCGAGAAGCCTTTCTCGTTGGAGGTGGATGCCTCTTCTGTGGGTGCTGGGGCAGTCCTTACTCAGAAGGGTTCCAAGGCAAAGACCCTCACCTGTGGATTCTTCTCCAAAACCTTCTCGCCAGCAGAGAGGAATTATGCTATTGGAGATCGGGAGTTACTTGCTATCAAGATGGCCCTGGAGGAATGGCGTCACGTACTGGAGGGAAATCGTCATCCCTTCGATGTATTTACGGACCACAAGAACCTCCAGTACCTCCAGTCGGCTCAGTGTCTTAATCCCTGGTAGGCTCGATGGTCCCTTTTCTTCTCGCGATTCGATTTTCGGATCCACTTCCGCCCAGAGGAGAAAAACGTCAAGGCTGATGCTCTCTCGCGCGCCTCAGACGTCACCGGAGAGGAGCCTAAGCCCCAACACATTATACCTCCCGAGCAGTTGACCCAGGCGGCACCGGTTCTCCTCCAGCAGATACCTCCCGGCAAGACGTATGTGCAGCCTTCTCTACGTAGGAGAGTCCTGAAATGGAGACATTGCTCGCTAGTGGCTGGGTATCCTGGGGCCCGGAGGTCGTATCAGTTGATCTCCCGGTTCTATTGGTGGCCGGGTTTGGCTAAAGATACTCGGGAGTTTGTGGAAGCCTACGCTACTTGTGCCAATGATAAAACGCCTCGCTGTTGCCCGTCCGGCAACCCCTGCCGACTCCCAGTACACCATGGACTCATGTGGCGATGGACTTTATCACCGACCTTCCCCCCTCTTCACACCGTGATTTGGGTCATTACAGATAGATTCTCTAAGATGTCGCACTTTGTTCCGTTGCCCGGGTTACCATCCGCACCTCGCCTTGCCACTCTCTTCTTCATACATATTTTCCGCCTGCACGGCCTGCCCCGGCACATCGTTTCTGACCGCGGGGTTCAGTTTGTGTCTAAGTTTTGCCATGCACTCTGCTCTCGATTGCGGGTGAAGTTAGATTTTTCCTTAGCATACCACCCGCAATCTAACGGCCAAGTGGAAAGGGTAAATCAGGTTCTGGGTGGCTACTTGCACCATTTTGTGTCGGCTCGCCAGGATGATTGGTCCAGCCTATTACCCTGGGCCGAATTCTCTTATAATTCGCTGGACTCAGAAGCCTCGGGCGCGTCTCCCTTCTTTGTGGCCTATGGACGGCATCCCCACCCTGCAATCCCTCTGCCCTCCCCCTCCGAGGTTCCCTCGGTGGATGCCATGGTTCACGATATATCTGCCATTTGGGATCAGACTCATCTTTCCCTACAGCGTGCAGCTGCCCGCAAGAAAATCCAGGCGGAAAAAAAAAAGGAGACGCGCCTGGACCTTTGCTCTTGGAGATAAAGTATGGCTGTCCTCCAAATTTGTCCAGCTGAAAATGCCCAGTTACAAACTTGGTCCACGCTTCCTGGGGCCCTTTGAGGTGTTAAAGCGTATTAATCCTGTGGCCTATAAGCTCCGGCTCCCACCCACCATGCAGATCCCGAATTCCTTTCATGTCTCTCTACTGAAGCTTGTGTTGAACCGTTTCTCCCGGAAAGTTGCCCCTCCCCTCTCCTGAAGCCGTAGCCTCTAACGTATTTGCGGTTAAAGAGATCCTAGCTATGAAGTCTGTTAGGGGGAGATGACATTTTCTCGTTGATTGGGAGGCATTCGGGCCTGAGGAGAGATCTTGGGAGCCAGAGGAGAACATTCTGGACTGTAAACTAGTGCTGAAGTTCCTCCGATCAAGAAGGAGGGGGAGGCCTAAGGGGGGGTACTGTCACGAGCGCTCCCGCAGCCCCCCGGTCGGGCTGCGCGCGCACTCGGTCGTCTGGCGTTCCTTCGGCTTCAGGAGCGAGTGGCACCGCAGTCCGCATAACGGGCCGCGGGCGCTCTCTCTCCCCTGCACAGTTCAACTCACCTGGCCACGCTCCTGTCTGTCAGCTTCCTCCTACTGCCTGGCGTGCGCATCCCCGGTAATTGGCTAATTGCCGAGCGCTGTCTCTATATTACCTGGGCGCTTCCACCCACTCCCCGCCGGATCTTTAGTGCCATTGCCTACTGAGAAAGTGTTTCCCTGAGTCTGTTCTGATTACCATGTACCGTACCTTCTGCCTCCGTCCCTCGACCACGAACCATTGTCGCCTGTTCTGACCTTACCGCCTGTTCCCGACTACGAACCTGACTGACGATTCTGTACCACGCTAAACCTCGTCTGCCTCAGCAAGCAAGTCACGACAGGGGTAGCGACCTGGTAGACTCCTGCCGCAGCAAGTCCATCCCGCTTTGCGGCGGGCTCTGGTGAAAACCAGGACCTACTTAGATTCCGCTCCCTGGCGTGGCTTACACCATCGCTTGCAGTTGTCCAGTGGATCCACTGCTGCGAACCGTGACAGACACAAGGTTCTAGTAGTATAATGCTGTACCGTGTTAGCCTTAGAAAGTAGTAGAAGAGTGAAGAAATCAGGCGATACCTTTTGAGGCTGAGTATATTTCATGATGAGCTTTCGAGAGTACTAGCTCTCTTCCCTCCTGTCACGCCTCACAGGTTTCCAGATTGTTTATTTCTTGACCTGTTGTAAATGACTTCTCTGCTTATATTGCATTTTGTTATTTTTAAAGATTCTAAGTTTCTTTGAAGGTCCATGTCTTCTGTGTATAAAAAGTCTGTAAATTTTCAATTTCTTGTATAACACCATGTCTGAAGAAGGCAGCTAGTACTCTCGAAAGCTCACCATCAAATATACTCAGCCTCAAAAGGTATCGCCTGATTTCTTCACTCTTCTAAGGACAAAAGGTGTGTGGACCCTGCTCACAAGAACTTGCAATCTATGTGTATGTGTAAGACGAAGGGTGAGAAGTGCTTGTATTACACAATGGTCCAACCATGTTTCAAATATTAGGTTTTTTACATAACATCTGTATAAAGAATATGGATCATCAATGATCTGATTAGGGGAACCCAATCAAATTTTACATGTCTGAGTAATGGACCATTAATGAGGAAACAGACCGTCAGCTCCTATGCAGGTGAGGTTAGCAGAACGAAGGAAGGAGACAGAGACATAACTGTGGCTGAAAGCTGAGAAGAGCAACTTCTACAGGGAAACTGATCATAACAGAAGCGTACCAAAAATAACTCACTGATACATGGAAGTGTATTGTTTCAGTGTGACAGCGACTGGGCAGAAGTATAATATGTACATATATCTACTAATACACAGCAGGTAATGGATCCCAGTGTCTGCTGACTGAAAACGACAGTGTAAACTTAGACCAGACGGTCTAAGGATGCCCCACATTTGTCACAGTGGCTCATGCTGTTTGATAACTTTTGCACATCTTTAGACCTCTAACTTTTAACATGAACTAATAGCTGGCTGAGTTTGCACTAAAATTCTATGCTAGAGGTGCCAAAATTTGGCACATTTTATGACAAATTCTAGGCATCACTGAGTATAGGCATCTAAGTAACTTGTCCTGGACTCCCTCCCCACATATGGTTAATACTCCACCCCTCGTTGGGAGTGCATTGTGGTCATAGATCCAGGCACATCTCTGCCATATCTTTTTTATGTTTATTGGGCTCAACAGTAATCATTTCAAGTGTGTAAAATAAATGCCAATGTGTACATCTGTGATGTTCCTTGTTGTTACGTGATAAAGTTTTGACCCTGCTATAAAGATGGCCCTTAAATTGGACTGTTCTACTGCTACACTGTAGGAACATCTCTTACTGTGTTAGTCAGTAAATTGCTGCAGAGTATTTACTGCCAAGGAAGTCAAGCTTACGAAAGACAGGAGCTTAATGGCCACTATGACCCATGGAGGTGCTGTTTGATTTTTGCAAAATGACTAGTGTGACTTGTGGTGTATATGTTTGGCGGGTAGGCTGTTTGATAGATGGTAGCTCTACAGTGTCCTATAGTGGCATGATAGGGATGGTCTTTAGAGCATACCTTAGTAGAGATTTGTGGTCAAAATTCTGAATCTCATCTGAAAGGCGTTATCCACGTTGGTCAACTCCTACTTGTTAGAAGGGTCGTGAGAATACATTGATCACAAAGTGTCTCCCCATCGGGACGCCCAGCAACAAGCTGTAATTTGTGTGGAAATCTGGCAGTAAGTATACAGTTTCCCCGCAACACCACCATAGGAGTAATGCCCATTCAAGTCAGAAATTGCAGTACAAGCAAACACAAGAAACTTTCTAATACATCTAATAAGATATAATAACTATATTTCTCCACTTACCAGGCTACTTTCTCTTCACCTCCTTCCCAAACACATCATTCTCCTTAACCCCTTAAGGACCCAGCCAGTTTTGGCCTTCCTGACCCAGCCCTATTTTTGAAATCTGACATGAGTCACTTAATGTGAGAATAACTTTTTGACACTTTTACCTATCCATGTGATTCAGAGACTGTTTTCTCGTGACACATTGTGCTTTAAGTTAGTAAGAAAATTTTATCCATACAAGCCTTGTTTTTTTGTGAAAAATATCAAAATTTCATGAAAAATGTGAAAAATCTGTGATTTTGAAAGTTTCAAAATTTCTGCGTACAAGACAGATAATTATTCACCACAAAATAGTTTATAACTAGCATCTACCATATGTCCACTATAGGTTGGCATCATTTTTTAAATGTCCTTTTTTTATATCATTAGAGGGCTTAGAAATTTAGTAGTAATTTCTCACATTTTCAAGAAAATTAGCAATATACATTTTTTTAGGGACCAGTCCAGTTCTGACGTGGCTTTGAGGGGCCTGTATGTTAGATACCCCCATAAATGACCCCATCTAAGAAACTACACCCCTTAAAGTATTTACAACAGTGTTTAGGAAGTTTGTTAACCCTTTAGGTATTTCACAGAAATTAAAGCAAAGTGGAGGTGAAATTTAAAAATTTCACTATTTTTGCAGATTTTCAATATTTATCCATTATTCACTGGAATACGGTAAATTTGACTAGGTAAATGCAATGTAATATCATTTCCCCCCAGGTCTGCCGTTTTTAGAAATATCCCATATGTGGCCCTAGTGCATTATTTGGCTCAACCATAAGCCCCAGAATAGGAGGAGCACCTACTGGACTCTGGGGTCTCATTTTCAATGCAATTTTATTTAGGCGCCATTTCAGGTTTGAGGAGGCCCTAAGGTGCTAAAACTTAATAAACACCCCTAAAAAGACCCCATATTGGAAACTACACCCCTTAAGGTATATATACAGGTGTGTAGTGAGTATATCAACCCCACAGGTGATTCACAAATGTTTTTTTTACCTTAGGCTGTGAAAATGTAAAAAAAATTTTTTCCAATAATCTGCAATTTTAGCTTAAAATGTTTCATATTTACAAGGAATCCTGGAAAAAAAGCACTCAAAACTTTGTTAAGCAATTTCTTCAAAGTTCGGCAATACCCTACATGTGGGTGTAAACTGCTGTTTGGGTGCATGGCAGGGCGTATAAGGGAGGGAGCGCTATTTGGCTTTTGGAACGCAGATTTTGGTGGGGCCATGTCGCATTTGCAAAGCAACCAAAGAACCAGAACAGGTGAAATCTTCCAGAAGTCGCCCCATTTTAGATTCAACACCCCTCAGGGATCTCATTTAGGGGTGTATTGGGCATTTTGGGTGCACTGGTGTTCCATCGTTTTTTTTAGCATTGGGCCATGAAAATGGGGGGGGAAACGCAGTTCCACCATTGTTTTTTGGGCTTTAATTTTACAGCGTTCGCCGTGCAGTGTAAATGATGTGATAACTTTACTATGGGGGTCGGTACAATTGCAATGGTATAAATTTTATATAGTTTTTTATGTTTTATTACTTTTACACAATAGAAATAGGTCTATAAAAAATTGCGTTTTTATGTTGTCCTATTCTGACAGTCATAACTTTTTTATTTTGCTGTGTGCAGAGCTGTGTAGGGCCTTGTTTTTTGCGGGGTGAATTGATGCTTTTATTGGTACCATTATGGGGTGCATACAACACTTTTTATTAAGGTTTTTGTGAGGCGTTTTGAACAAAATACAGCAATCCTGGTAGTGTTTTTTATTTTTATTTTTTATAGCGGTCACTGTGCGTTAGATATGACATGCTAGCTTTACTCAGCAGGTCGATACGGTTACAGCAATACCCAATTTGTATATTTTTTTATTTTTTACTGCTTTTATACAATAAAAACACTTTTATTCAAACAGGAAAACACATTTTTGCATCGCCATAGTCTGAGAGCCATAACTTTTTTTATTTGTCTGTGTATGGAGCTGTATACAGGCTTGTTTTATGCGGGATGAGTTGACATTATTATTGATATAATTTTTGGGGGGACAAGACTTTTTGATCAGTTTTAAATCCGTTTTTTGGAAGGCAGAGTGAAGAAAATACTGCAATCCTAGTAGTGTTTTTTATTTTTATTTTTAACAGCGCTCACTGTGCAGTATTCGTAATAAGTTAGCTTTACTCTGTGGGTCGATACGATTATGGCGATACCCAATTTATATGGTTTTTTTTTTATATGGTTTTTTTTATGTTGAAGTGTTTTTAGTGTGTAAAAGAATATTTATGCATCGCTGTCTTCTGAGAGCCATACGTTTTTTTATTTTTCCGTATACAGAGCTGTGTTAGGACTCTTTTTTTGCGGGATGAACGGACGTTTTAATTGGTACAACGTTGGCGTTTAGGGGTTTTTGATCACTTTTATTCCATTTTATGTGCTGCGGGATGAACAAAAATCTTAATTCTGTGATAGTTTTTTTGTTTGTTTTTTTTTTACGGCTTTCACCGTACGGGTAAATTAAAATGAGAGATTTATAGGGCAGGTCGTTACGCATGCAGCGATACCAAATATGGGTACTTTATTTATTTTTGATCTTTTTTGGGGCAATTAGCGTTTGTAAAGGGGAAAAGGGCGGTGTTCGTGTTTTTATTTTATTTTGTTTTTTACATGTTTTTCACTTTTTTTTTACTTTTTCACATTTTTTTTTTTTTTTTTACTTTTCCCCATAGGGGATTTGAATGAGAGATCTTTAGATCTCTCATTCAATAGGAATCAATGCACAGCTTATTGCTGTGCAGTGGTTCCTATGGCAACTGTCAGTCACGATGCCGGGACATGCCCACAGGGCACGGCCGAGCATCGCGACATCACAGACAACCCGGAAGGCATTCTCTGCCCTCCGTGCTGACTGTCAGAGAGCAGGAGCTGCACGGATCGTGCGATCCGTTCGCTGCTGCCGCCGACAGAGACGCAGGAGGAGCGATCTCCTCCTGCGTCTCCCTTAGTTATTGCGACCCGATGGCTACTTTACATTGTATCTGTCATATCTTCAGTGTTTTCCATGAAAAAATATAATACAATATTTATAAAAATGTGAGGGGTGTACTTACTTTTTTGAGGTACTGTATGCCATTATCATGTTGTTATATATTCCATTACCAATGCGGCAATACCAAATACAAAAATATATAGCAGCCTAATCGATAACTGTTGTGTGTCCTAGAAAGGAATTAAAAATGTTACTCATCCCACAAAGAAGGAGCTTTGATGAATCGATATAAATTAAAATTTTATTTCTAACTTACAATGAATGGCAAAAAAAAAATAAAGTAAAAAATTATATTAAAGTTGCTGTTCTTCCCCCTCAAAAAAATCAATAAAAGTTGATGGTACATAGCAAACTACAAAATCCTGTTCACACGATTTGATTTCATGTTAGATTTTGCTGTTCTGCTATCGTACCATTTAGATTATCACAGTGTCAGCCTGATCCTACTAATGTGTAAGAGATATTTGTTACCAAATCTTCTATAGTAAATTAGGGCATAATACTGTTATGGCTGCACCAGAAATGTGTTTAAAAATGTGTCTGACACATTTCTTATGAATTTTAGAAACTTTTTGTGACTGATCCAATAAAAGGAGAACAGCTAATCAGGAGTCAGGAGTGGCTTCATGAGGAAGAGGTGCGGCGTTGCCTCAAATTCTTACAATTCTTTAATTTACTTTAAGCCTATAGTAAATCTAAAGCTGAGCCAAAATTATCAAACAGCGTAAGCTTGTGACACATCTGGCACATTTTTAGACTGCCTGTTTAATTTTATGCTGTCTAACTTATGAGCACTGTTGCCAAATGCGAAAGTTGTTGCTAGATCTATTAAAAGGCTGCCTTGTGTCATATAGTGGCTTGGGGGACGCCAGGCACAATCTGTGTCTTCCTATCTTTTCATATGTACAGAAGATCATTGATAATATAAAAATACAAATTTGGAATAAAACTAATAAAAAATAGTCTTTATAAATCTTCTAAATAATCATACTAAATCAGCTTATATATATATATATATATATATATATATATATATATATATATATATATATAATATATAACACACACACACACACTAGTGTTAAGAAACTTGAGCGGCATCAATCAGGACCATAAAAATCACTTATGGGGACATGTATGAAAACTGTCTAGATCTAAGACTTTCTTTGTTGCCCATAGCAATCAATCAGAGCTCATAGCAACCAATCAGAGCTCCCCATTCATTTCATATACTATCCTGAAAAAATGAAAAGGGAGCTCTGATTGGTTGCTATGGGCTCTGATTGGTTGCTATGGGCAACTAAGAAAGTCTTAGACCTCAACAGTTTTCATGCATGAAGCCCTTGATGTCCATAGATTTCTATAAATGTCCTCCAGAACATAGATCTCTAGTACAACTCATAATGCCTTGTGATATGCAGATGCTTAGAAGAGGGCAAAAAGGCAATTCAAAACTCAACACAACGTAAGGTGCTCTCCTCAAGGAGAGATGTTCCCCTTTCTGAGCCACTCACTGCCTCCCACCCAGCCAGCCAGTATCGCTCTGCTCTGCACTGATGAGGGACAAAAATCCTGAAACAGCGTTGTGTGCAGATGAGTGATGCTGGCTTGGCTAATATCCCTGTTTGCTTTCTCAAGACTCAGTGGGTGAAAAGCAAATTTAAGATATGTTACATCCAACAGAGGGCGCTGTGGGCTTCTCAGCTCCTTTCCCATAATGCCTTGTGATATGCAGATGCTTAGTAGAGGGCAAAAGGGCAAGTCAAAACTCTACACACCGTAAGGTGCTCTCCTCAAGGAGAGATGTTCCCCTTCCTAGTGCAACTCTTGGTAATCTACAGTAGGTGAAAGCAAGGATTTAGACTATCCTCTAGTAAAAAAAGGCTAAACCTATTATAAGCACAAAAGAGTATGGCAAAATGTAGCTGATACTGTGTTCATGTCACCACATCAAAACGAACTGGCGATGGAGCAATAGTCCAAATATCTGAAGCATCAAGTTGACGATTGACTTTTTTCCTGAGCTTCCAACTATGCTTTGTTATTTGAAAAACAAAGTTACTGAGGGTTTGTCTTTCACATGTCTATTCTGGTCATGAGATCATCTGGGTACTATTGCCAGAGGTCCAAATATCACTCTACTTGTTGTCTTCTACACCACTGTCTTCAAGTGACTGAGGTTCAGCTGCAATACAAACCACAGCTCATCGCAATGTCAGTCAATCCCTTTAACGGGACAACAAAGATGACAGCACCACATAAACACTCAAGAGACTGTGACTATATAAAAGAGTAGATAAATGTTGGGCAAATAGGTCAAGTGCTCAGAATGAAGACACAACATAATTCAAATATAGAAATATATGAATACATATGTATGGATATCTGCACACCTATATAAAATGAAAAAATTAAAAAAGTAGCAACTTCCAAAATAACTTATATAAATATACATATATACCTAAGTGTATAAATATAATATATATATATATATATATATATATATATATATATATATATAGATATATAGATATAGATAGATAGATAGATAGATAGATAGATAGATAGATAGATAGATATATATATATATATATTAAGATCACTGAGAAAGCATTAAAAAGGTATCTAAGTGCTTCCAAGCTGCTGTCTTAAATGTTATAAAATGGAAACTAATGGGTAACTTCATGGCAATGCCTAGAAGACCAGAACATTTCTCTAATAGATTACCTCATCGATGGGAATAGATACAAAAGGAAAGCCCCACATCACTGCCAAGAACCTGCAGGAACATGCAGTTGAAACCAGAAGTTTACATACACTATATAAAAAGCCCCATCTGCATGTTTTTCTCACTATCTGACATGAAATCAGAATAAACCTTCCCCGTTTTAGGTCAATTAGGAACCAAAATTATTTATATTTGCCAAATGCCAGAATAATGAGAGAGAGAACTTATTTTAAAGGCATTTTTACTTTCTGCAAAGTCAAAAGTTTACATACACTAGGATTACTACGCCTTTAAACTATTTTGGACCGACCACATGATGTCGTCTTTGGAAGCTTCTGATAGATTTATTGGCAGCATCTGAGTTAATTAGAGACACACCTGTGGATGTATTTTAAGGCACACCAGAAACACACTGCTTCTGTGTGTAACATCATGGGAAAGTCTAAAGCAATCAGCCAAGATTTCAGGAAGATAATTGTCGACTTACACAAGTCTGGATCATCCTTGGGTGCAATTTCCAGATACCTGAAGATGCCTCGTTCATCTGTACATACACTTATATGCAAGTACACACAAGATGTAAATGTCAAGCCATCATACCACTCAGGAAGGAGACAGGTTCTGTATCTCAGAGATGAACATGCTTTGGTCCGACATGTGCATATCAACCCAAGAACAAAGCAGCTAATGGTAGCTAATCCTTAAAAAACGGCTAAGACCTTAATCCTAATGCCTGTTCAGGATTTCTTGGTGATTTCCATCTTCGAATTGGGGCACACCAAATCGAACTACTTGGATTCAGGTTGAATGTGACATTGGCCCGAATCTGAATTGCAACACTAGTGACAGCTACATAAATGTTCAGTTAATGGGGTTGTATTACTTTGAGAGCCCCTTTCCTGGATGATGTCATGGTGGGGGCTCTCACTAGGGAGTCTCCCTTTATGAGTCAGAGGGGAGAACCTGGTCTGTCCATATATTACAGAGTGCATGTTTTAACTGTATTGGCCCTAAAGGAGAAAAGGACAACTGACGACAACTTCTTCCAAGAAATTAGTTGCCAGGGTCCTACGATGCCAGACCCACAATGATCGGCTCTTATATTACAGGGATTGTCTGTGATGACACAATAACTTACATTTTCACTGTAATACATTTTGGGAGCTTACAGTTACCTATAACTAAACTTAGGTACATATTGCTAAATTGTAAGAGTGATGATGTTTTTCATACTCGCCACCCAAAACTGTAAGTGGATACATCGTGGACTGGAGCCAACTTCTGCTGTCTTGGGAGCCAGGGATTGTGAGCTCAGGTTTCTGCTATAAAAAGCATAGGGCACTGTGAACGGCTTATTAACACACACATCTGCAGGGAGGTTGACCAGAAAGACAGAACAGCCTTATGTCATTGTGGATTGCTGGTAAAAAATAGATTTGTCTTGATAAGGGTGATGATAGATGGTAATCCTATACTATATGTCCTGTTATGGGGATCCATGGCAATGGGCCAAGTTGTCAAAACCTTTCATCTTCGATTGTACATGCACTGTGGTCTATATCCTGTAAACGTCTTTGTCTATTAATCTATACAGTATATATATATACAGTATATGGAGAGATATATAATATCTAAAGAAGAAAAGTACCCTGCATGTAAGCAGGATGAATGGACATACCCTCTTGCAGGACTATATCCGTTATATAAACAGTTTCTTCAGATGAATACAGTGTCACTGTAAGGCTATGTTCACACGGCTTATTCTGGGATGTAATTCAGTCCGTAATTACGCGCCGAAGTGCGCCAATTACGGGCTGAATCCGTCCCAGTAACTACGGTAATCCACAGCTCTCATAGAGAACTATGCATTACGTCTCCTCTCACCCGCTCGGCGAATACGCCGAGGGGGGAGATAATGGACAGGTCACTTTCTAGCGGCGTATACGCGCCGCTAGCAATGACTGTCTATGGGCCGGCGAATTGCCGGCCACCCGCTCGCTCCCCCGCTCCCGCCCCGCCCCCAGCCGCACGGCGTAATGGCGGGGCGGAATTACGCCCCGCAGTTAAGCCGTGTGACCATAGCCTAAGGCCTCGTTCACACGGCTTATTTCTCCGCGGATTGGCGCCGTACTCCGTGCCAGCTTTGCGCTGCAGTCCGGACGCCAATCCGGCTGAGTAATTACGGTAATCCACTGCTCTCATAGAGTACAGTGGCTTCCGTCGCTCCTCCCCGCTCGGCGAATCCGCCGCGGGGGAGAAAGTGACATGAACATTATTTACGGCGCGTACGCGCCGTAAACAATGCATTGTCTATGGGGCCGGGGAGCGGCGCTCCCGCCGCGCTCCGGCCCCGCCCCCGTCCAGCCCCTTATTCATGCCGGATTTGTGAGCGCAATCCCGCTCACAAATCCGTCGGGAATAAGCTGTGTGAACACGGCCTTACAGTGCAAACATTTCCCCAGAGATTCTCACATGAGCCAGGAACCTCACGCTGATTAGCGCGTAACTCCAAAGCACAGGGGAGGGGCAGCCAGGTACTCTGATTGGTTGCTATGAGCTCTGATTGGTTGCTATGGGCAACAAAGAAAGTCTTAGACCTAGACAGTTTTCATACATGTCAGGACTTCCTACTACAAATGCAAAATATACTGTATTTTGGATTTTTAGAATACCATTACCATGCTTCTTTTGGTCGGGTGATCAGTACAGGGAAATGCTTGGGACTATATTTTGCTGAATTTTGCAATTTTTTAAGTGAATTCTGGTAATGAACGAGACCGTATTTTACCTTGGAAGGTTTCCACACTAAGGGCAATATGTTTGAAACCTGGCCCTAATATGCAAGTTTTAAATCACTCTAGAGGAATGTAGAAGGCGCCAGTATGTATGAACGTGTCTCACAGCACTTTGTGTCCTGTTCTACAGTAAAATTTGTCTGAGCCATGTCCCTTTGAAATTGGAATGGATTTGCATGGCAGTTATGCGGCAAACTTTACGTTTCGCAACAAACTTTGGCGCATTTGTATTACTCTGGCGCGACACCGTCTGCAATTTCGCCACATTGAAAAGTGTTTGCCGCAGATTGCGCCAAGTTTGACCATACCACTGTTCATACATCTCTAGAAAAGGGCTACGACAGATTTTTGGCTGCAAAGCATGCTAGAAAACTGGCACAGCCCCATTCATACATGTTACCCTAAATGCTCCATGCTAGTCAGGGCTGTATCATTGTTGGTGGAGGCTCTGTACTTAGCATCAAAACTTCTGAGACATGGGAAGATTATAGATGTCCCTATAGCACAGACATACTTGCCAACCCTCCCCGGTTGGGCGTTGGGTACCCCAAATGGAGGTCCCCTCCCGCCCCCACTGAAGGGTCAGCAAAACCTCCAACGACTGAACAGCTGCCAGAGGTTCTCCGAATAGGAAGCGGCATGAGACGCTGCCCTGAAGCCACTGACTGCCCCACCAATGTCTCTAAACATATCAATAGCCACGTACCAACCCTGATATTCCAAGCCAGGTACATCAATAGGTTCTCCAAGCCCTATACAAAACACATGCAATATATAATTGCCCGGCCATAATCATTAAAAATTTCTTCCGACTTTATTCGAAACCTTCTTTCGGTCATACATATATTAAAACATTCCAATGGCATAATTGTATAGAAAAGGAATACTCAAGTCTTGTTGCGGCTTCAATGACGCCGTCCGTTTGAGTCAATCCTCTGAACTTTCTCCCACATGCTGGGAGGCTGGACAGAGCGTATCCACGCCCGCTGCAATGTTTCCAGGAGATCCCCTCCCCTTTCTCAAGCATCAGAAAGGGGAGGGGATCTCCTCGAAATGTTGCAGCGGGCGTGGATACGCTCTGTCCAATCTCCCAGCATGTGGGTGGAACGGTTCTTGAGTTCTCCCACGACAGAAAAAAATTCTAATCCTGGAAACCCATCCAGACTTTGGCTACATGGTTACTTTGCTCACGGCACACATCACAGGCCAGGGGTTAATCCCCACACAATAAAAAACCAAATGTTTTC